>JAOUQT010020272.1:0-11816 GCA_025769995.1 Xyliphius kryptos
TTAGTTTTTCGTTTTTTAATCAGGTTTTTCTTTTTTTTTCATCCATTCTACCATTTAGCAGTTTGGCATGTTCTCCACATTAGCATGATTAGCATTTTAGCCTATTTTTGTTTTTTAAAATTTTTTTTTTTTAGTTTTTCATTTTTTAATCAGGTTTTTCTTTTTTTTCATCCATTCTACCATTTTGCAGTTTGGCATGTTCTCCACATTAGCATGATTAGCATTTTTACCTTTTTTGTGTTTTTTTTGTTGTTTTTGCATTTTAGTCAGGTTTTTCTTTTTTTTTTCATCCACTTTACCATTTAGCAGTTTGGCATGTTCTCCACATTAGCATGGTTAGCATTTTAGCCTTGTTTGGCTTTTTTAAGTTTATTTTTTTGTTTTTTGTCAGGTTTTCCTTCTTTTTTCATCCCCTTGACCATTTAGCAGTTTGGCATGTTCTCCACATTAGCATAATTAGCATTTTAGCCTTGTTTTGCTTTTTTAGGTTTTTTTTTTTAGTTTTTTGTTTTGTAGTCAGTTTTTTTTTTTGGCTATCCCCCTTGACCATTTAGCAGTTTGGCATGTTCTCCACATTAGCATGGTTAGCATTTTAGCCTTTTTTATTTATTTTTTTGTTCTTCTTTTTCTTTTTTTTTGTTCTTCTTTTTCTTTTTTTTCTTTTAGTTTTTTCTTGTTTTAGTTTTTTTTTGTTCTTGTTCTTTATGTTACTTTCTTTAATTTTTTTTTCTTTTTTTTTCTTTTAGTTTTTTTTTTTTGTTTTAGTTTTCTTTTTTTTTTTGGTTTTTTTTTTTTTTTTTTTTTTTTTTCTTTTTTTGTTTTTTTTTTTTTTTTTTTTTTTTTTTTTTTTTTTTTTTTTTTTAAATAAATCTGGTTTTATTTTTTAAATCGGCAATTTTCAGACAAAATGTGTATATTACATGAAAAAGTTGAGAAATAAGGTTGTGAGACTTTGCACATTTTATCAAGTTATACAATTAAAAAAATAATAATTAAAAAACAATAATAAAAAAAACATTAAAAACACATAGCAGTGTAATGTTTATTTGTTAGTGCCATGAATCCCTTTCGGCCTTAGTCATGGCAGAAGGTGGGTTGTGGGTTCTTTTTTGTGTTTTTTTTTTATTGTAGTCTTATTCTAAAGCTACAATCAAACATTTAGTCTAACGTCATTTAGGAATGCCAAGAGTTTTGAAGTATTTAGCAGTGCAATGTAAATGCTTAAACAGTCTTGATAAATCCACTGTCATAATTCAAAGTTGGCAAGGTCTTTTTAATACAATATTTAGTTAATTTTGCTACACATCTTTTTGCTGATTGTGACCATGGGTTTGATTTACTTTGTATATGGTACATATAACATATATCTTTGGCAGAATTTCCATATGTCAATCATTAAGTTTAATTAACATTAAGTCATTTTTGCTTTCGATCCAACAAAAAACCTTAAACTTGATGACTGGGAATAGACAATAGTCAGCCATGATACAACACCCTTGAAGTAAACAGGTTTAGGGGAACAAACAGGGGTTTAAACCCCAGCCCTTCAGATTGATAATGAACTACCACAGCCATGCTATAATGCAAATGTTAACAAAAATACACGGCCTTCAAATTCTCTCTCCTTAACCTGCCATTATTACATTTATTGCTGGATGTTTATTTAGGCAGTTACATGGAAGTGCATATAGTGAGTGGCTGTTAACAAGGTTCAAAAAGTCAGGAATTTTATGTTAGAAAGTGTATTTAGCTGACAGTTCCAGGTTTCAGTTTATACAATTGCTTTAATGATTTGTTTCGGGAAGGCATCAAAAATAAACATAAATATGCAAACAAAACTATTGCAACACAAGATGCATTACACAAGTACAAAATTTTACATAGTATGTCTGAATATAACACGTGTAAAAAGAATACATACCTTGTTTATGAACTTTTCTATGATTTGGACAACATGTTTGTAAAGCTGTCAAAAAACAAACAAAAAGCCTTGAGCAGAAATAAAGATTTTTACATATGAATAAACCTTCACAATATTTACAACTTAAAAGGCTGTTATGGCCAAAATAAATACAATTTTTTTTATATAAAAACTATTCAATTTGCAAACAAATTAACAAAAGTAGTTTTTAAGTTTACTTTTACCTTAATGGCTTTCAGTCCAGCTCTTGTTATGGACATCATCTTCGCTCGAGAAATAGGTGGCTTCAGATCCATCACTGAAGCCATCTGTAAAGGACAAAAAGGGCAAGAGCGCTTGTTTTCAACAATACATTCAGTCGTATAGAAGATGCTTCTATCTGAAGTGACTTATAAGCGAGTAAACACCACAATGGTAATTTGCTGATAGCTGATAGATATATTATCTTTTGTTAACATTATTAAATGATTAACTAGGTAATGGTGTGCTAAAAAGAACACTGGTTTAATATGGTAAGTAATAACAAATTAAAAAAAGATTAAATAGGTTGCACATTTATTAACCCAAAAATAGTGTTACACAGTGTCCACATTGTTTATCCTTATTATTAACCAGACTGCTGCCTATAATTTTCTTAAAATGCATGTCTGTCAGTAACGAGGTTTCAAGAACATAGAATTAAAAACATGTTAACAACAGCTGGGCTATACTGTTAATCCAGTGCTCTGGCTCAGTTTGTCATAGAATGACCATCTGGCAGTCTGGATTTGCATTAGAGAGGGACTTAAAAGTATCTACAATATGCCTGGTCAATATGGCCTACAACAGTGATTTGGATATATTCTGAAACTAGGAGTGGACCTAAATAAATCTTGTGTGTAAAGCAAAAGGTCTTCTGGTTATGTCATTATAAAAATATTTTAAAAAGTTGCTGCTGATGCTTTATAAGTAGACTAAACCTGGCAAGACTAAGGACATTGTAAGAGTATGTAAATATGGGTTTCCATTATTTAAATATTCTTATTGCCTTAAACAGACTGCACTTGTGTGTTATTATTTTTTAAACAGTATAGAGCAATGAGCACATTTTACCTTGCACATAACGTTACATACATTTGCATACATACATACACAGACTGCTCAAAAAAATAAAGGGAACACAAACACATCCTTGATCTCAATGAATAAAATATTTCTGTTGAAAATCTTTATATAGTAGATAGTGGAATGCTTTGAGAACAAAACAACAATCAAATTGTAAATCAAAATTATTATCCCATGGTGGTGTGGGTTTGGAATCATACTCAAAATTAAAGTGGAAAATCAATAAATCAATAAAGTGATGGTTCTGCAGGTGGTGACCATAGACCTTTTCTTTGTTGTCTTGCTAAGTGCCTTTCACTTCTACCTGTTGTCTGGTCCATTTGCACAACAGCAAGTGAAATTGATTCACAGTGTTGCTTCTTAACTGGACAGGTTGATTTCACAGAAGTGTGACTTGGAGTTGTATTGTGTGGTTTAAGTGTTTCCTTTTTTTGAGCAGTGTATATATTAACTTGAGGTGGTGTCTATAACCCACAGAACTGCTCAGCTAAGGCAGCTTATTCATGATGACTCATCAACGCGAGCTGTGGGAAGAAGTTTTGCTGTGTCCGTCAGCACAGTGTCCAGAGCATGGAGCAGATACCAGGAGGGGGTCGTAGGAGATTATATAACGCCTCATCAGGATCCTGCATAGCCGTTGTAGGGAGATCATACAGGCATGTGGCGGTCACACGCACTACTGAGCCTCATTTTAACTTGAATTTCCACTGAAGTTGGATCGGCCAGTCATTTGATTTTCCAATTTGAGTATGATTCCAAATCCAGACATCCATGAGATAATTCTGATTTACATTTTGATCATTTTTATTTTATTTTGTACTCAAAGCATTCCACTATCTAATAAATAAAGATTTCAACTGAAATATTTTATTTGAGATCTAGGATGTTACTTAGTGTTCCTTTTTTTAGTAGTGTATATAAATATATATAAATCACTTTTATACACTCACCCAGAGGTCTGAAAAACATTGATCAAGACACATGAAAGCTGTGATTATGGTACTATGAAAATTCCACCAAATATTGATTTCGAAACTTTTCCTGAGTTAAAACATAAGTATTATTGGTTCTAAATATATATAAATGTGTTTTTTGCAAATAAATACAAAATTTTTGTTTGGAATTTTGAAGACGTCAGTAGTTTATAAAATAAAATGTTTATTTTACTCCTTATTGGTAAATGTTTGAGTAAAATGAACATCTTTGTCTGATGGGGTGTTAATAATCTTTATATTAAGAGATTTTATCAATAATGATAGACAATACAAATTAATTGAATCCTTTAAAAGGTCTGACTTTGTAGTGGCTTGATCTTGTAAAAAGTGCACAACGGGTTTAATGTATTTCAATACAACATGTAAAACATTTAAAAAGAAACCACACGTAGTATGTGATCAAATTGTGCCAATTTATAAAAAATAAAAAAATAAAACTAAGCCAGTGTTTTCACACCATACAAACAGTTACAACAGAAATTGGTAAGTTAGGGATAACAAATTATATTCCATCAAAATGTCTTTGGGACGTGGGAGTGGAAACTGGAATTCCTTGAAGAAACCCACACAGGCAAAGACAACATGCAGACACCAAACAGCAGAGACCATTTACACAAATCAAGGACCTTTTGGAGTAAAATATTATGTATAAAATGAGGCCTGGAAATGGGTCAGTAATTTAAAAAATCTAAGGCAAGAAAGGTTAAGTTAAGATTTTACATGACCTCACTGGGCTCATTCACTCTCACAGACGGCGTTGTTATGTCGGTGTTACCCTGCTACACATGCCCTTTGCCCCTGATGACACTGCAATTGTACCTGAATGCCTGCCTCATAGATATGTGATTGGATAACATTTAATCATGTCAGGCAAAATTTTGACAAAAACAGTGCTCCTGGGCTTGATTCATACAACTTGACCTTCCAAGTCAACTACTCCTAAAATCTCTCTGACCAGTTGAGTTTGTAAGCTTGTAACTGATTAAGTCATAATTCCTACAGATGAGACACGTAAAGTGAGTAGTTTACTACTCACTTTACTGTTATATAATCCTGACTTGACTACTGTAATGTATTGCTTTCTAGTATGGGTGTCAATCAGAGAGCCTTCATGACTGTTCAGTTCAAGACAGATTTGTCAAACCAACAATCTACTTTACTTACTGTGCATGTCTAGTCTTTTCACTATTAAAGAAAACACAAAAACTGACATCTACAATAAAACGTTATGGTACACAACACTGCAAATAAAAGACGATTTTGTATTATGAATGTGTGACTCTTTGCCTTCCTTCTCTTGTAAAGTATAATGGAAAGTTGAAACATAATGAGGTAGCACCACACCCACAACTTTAAAAGATATTACGTGTAAGTCAGATCGGAAGTTAAAAATATGCCAACGAAAAGATGACATTAACTCAGTACATGTAACAGGAATTAGTATTTCTTGTTCTCTCCACAATCCTCTCGTGATCATGGTACAATGCTGACACCAACCTAGAAAAGCTTGTAGATTTGACCTCACCATGGTCTTAATTTACATGCCATCTTTGAATTTAAAAAAGGGTTCTTACCTTATTAGAAAAAAAACTGGTTTGCAGTTCATTATTTATAGTCTTTACCAGTTATGGAACAGAATATTGAAAAAAAAACATGATATTTCAACAATACCTAAATAGCTTTGACTTTTGACTAAACTGTCGTGTCTAATCTTATCACGACACACTGCAACTTTGTGTTTTACATTTCTTCTATTGATACACACTGCCAGTTTATTAATTTGCACACTTATATTTTTTATATATATATTATGCTTTACGTTTTTTAGTATAATTTACAGCGATGGACAATAATTAAAACATACATACACTTTACACTGATTTTTATTCTTATTTTACTTCTCATTGTTCACTTTTGCTCCAATTGCATTGGTCGCTCAATACAATTTTCCCTCTGGGAAAATTAAAGTGACGTATCTATTTAAAATGATTTTAAATGCAAAGCAATGAGGCGGTTCATCCAGGTTTGTTTATTCTGTTCATGCTCTAGCCCGAGCAGCATAACGATGCTCACACATGATGAAGTTTAAGAAATCAAATTTTTTATGTAAACAAAATATTTAGTATATCAAAACGGAACCGCCTTTAAATTAATTCTTTATCTTCCGTTTAATCCTCTACAAGGGTCGTGGGGGAAGGTTCCACGTGTCCAACCTTGGAAAACGTCTCGGGGGCTGGGCAAATACACCCAGGACAGGGCGCCAATCCATCGCTGGGCGGGCACCCAACCCACCCTGATGAGGTACAATAGAACTAGACAAATAGATATTGTAACTAAGTCTAGATGAAGAACACTAAACAATGAAATAATTAACGTGATGTAGCTCGATTCCTGATAAAAAAAAACAAACAAACAAACACGATGCGAGTCACTTCCGTTCCTGCGCACTTAACATCGAATAGGCCTTAAAGGCCAAAAACTGCTTTCCAACACATACAAAGTTCGAAAACACCGTAATTTTCTACTGTTTTGTAATCCATTTTTGATTATATACATTAATTGGCACATTAACATCAAGTTTAAGCACAAAAGCGAAAAATATACACAACCTCTGATTCGTTAGCATGTCTTGATACAAACCTAGGTAGCATATCGAACAAAACTTTTAAAAAATGATTTACCTCGGCGTTAAAAGCTTTTACTGCCTCCATGTTGACGGACTACAACACTTAATTCTTTTGTTGTCCCGTTGCCGTCATCTATAAGCGAAAAACAAACACTGTAATTAGACTCCGACCTCGGTAGAACTCTCCCAACGACAACTAGCACAACGTGACGCTCAGCTAAATGGCTGCTTCTCAAATACAAACGTGCGCCCTACAGAGGGAGCCTAGCTATTTCAAAAACAAGCGCTCTGTCAACGCGTATACTACATGTTGATTTGCAACATCACGGGCCATCACAAAGGAAAAGTGGGAATGTCGCCTAGAAGTAACTGATACTTTAAATTTTAATATATCCGTCATTAAATGATTACCTACCATGACATAATTAGAAGCTAAAAAAGTTATTAAGTGGTTATTAATATAATAATAGATATCATTTTGGAAAAATAGCAATAATAATATTAAATAACCAAAAATAGTAGCCTATATTTCTCGTTCTCTTGACCTTATTTAATTTAAACGGTGGGAGAAAAGTAGAAATTAATACATTTTAAAAATGAACATGGCAACTCTGGTCGCCAACCTGAAAATCAAGCCCAAGACTTGCAGGATCACTTAACTGTGCTGCTGAAAACTGCTTAATCATAATTCAAATGTATAGATTTAAATAAATTAAGTAACAAAATACACATATGACTTTAAGTTAACATGAAAAAGAGTAAAAAAATACATGTAGATCCAAGTGTAGTGAAAATAAATATTCTATAATATTTAAAATGTTATAATTTTAATACTTAACAAAGACAATATTAAACATTATAAAACAATATCAAAGCAGATAAAAATATCCAGTTCAAAGAGTTTAGGTAAAATATTAGGCAAAATAATTTTAAAAAGGTTATAGTTACATTGACATTTTGTTATTTAGCTGACGCTTTTATCCAAAAGAGACTTACAAATATCCCAACTTAGTTGGGATCAGAACATGGGGTTGATGCAGCACCCTGGAGCAATGAGAGTTAAGGGTCTTGCTCAAGGACTCACATTGGTAACTTCAGTGGACCTGGGATTTGAACCCACAACCTTCTGATTTATGGTACAACATTCAAACCACTGAGTTACCACTCCCTACCACTCCATTGTATCTGAAATGTTTCATAATTAGCATTTTTAGGTATCTTGAGTTGAGTTCACCAAGATTAAGACAAAAAGGCATCCAATAGGCATCCTCTAAGTAATGGGTCATAAAATCAGAAGAGGATTTAGATTTCAAATAGAAATCTAAATCTGCGTGTGTGTATGGGTGTGACCAATGTTGTTCAAGTAAATGAAATACAATTTTTTACAGTTCTGTAGTGGTCTTGTAAGGGTCCCGATCAAAAAGACATTGGAATAAATGGGATTAACAAGGTATGGAAAAAACACAAATGCATTAGTGCAGACTCTTGTGCTTTGTAGTCGAAACTCTATCCTTTTCTGTCTCTCCCCTGAAATCTTGCACAGGACCGTTGGCAAACACACAACACCCAAGTAATAATTACTTCACCTGATTCCCTAGTGTTGCTTTTACATTTACATTTGAAGTATATTTGTAAGCAAATCTTTGATCCCATCAAAAACTGATAAAACCACATGGATTACTTTGGCAACACTTTGTCAAGCACTACATTACAGATTTACATTTTGAAATGGCACTTAAAATTTAACTGTGCAAAATATCTTATTTTTTCGTCATACTGCCTCCCCAGCAGATTCTGGATACCCTCCCATCCAAATGTGTTCAAAAGCCTGCAAGCTCCTGACGTCATCTCTCCAGCATCGGGCCATCATAATGAGGGCACGGTGGCTTAGTGGTTAGCACAGTCGCCTCTCAGCGCTGGGGATTCCCGGTTCAAATTCCAATCTGGGTAGAGTTTCCATATCGTCTGTGTGGTTTCCTTCAGGTTCTCTGGTTTCCTACCACATTCCCACCCAAAACATGGATACACGGTGAATTGATTGCTCTTAATTGCCCCTGTGGGATTTTAAAGTTGTTAAAAACAAGAATGTGGTGAGTAGGTGCAGGGAGAGGCGAGGATGTAACTCCTCTTCGGGCAGGAATGCTTCAGGGTCAAACTAGACGAGAGAGGAACAATAAACAAAGAAACTTGTTTTTTTTGGACTGGGAGGGGGAGCACTCTATCGCTTAGATCTCCCTTGAAGAGATTCTCACCTTGAACTGGAAAGGGGCAAGGGGAAGATGAGAAATGTAGCTTGAATCCACAGTATAAGAGGGAGTCAGATAGACGAGGATTTTTAAGAAACATAGAGGGCAAGTGGCTGCTCTGTATGTTCTTCCCTGATCTGATAGATAAATAAATATAATCTTTGTTCAATTACTGAAGTGTGTATCTCTTTCCTTTTAAACGAATACGCGGACAGTTTTGGTCCAACACCCCATATAGTTTGCGTTTGTAGCTGTGTGAGTGTGTGCCCAGCGATGGACTGCCACCCTGTCCTGAGTGTATCTGCCCAGCGCTCGAGACGTTCTCCCCATGATGGGCATGGTGAACCCCACTGCGAGTCTAGTACAGGATTAAGCAGAAGATAATGAATTAATGACACAGTATATTTTTGTCTACCTTTTTGATATTTTTGCAACTTTTTAAAATAGATTATAATAGCCAATTTCACAAAAAACTAGTTACCATTCTATAACTGCATCCACTCTTTAGGGGCTTTTTACAACATTTTCGAGTGTGTCTCTGGGAATATTTGTCCCTTTATCCAGCAAATAACTTGTGAGGGCAGACACTGATGAAGAAGAGGGGCTGCCTTGCAATCTCTGTTGTTTATCCAAAAGGTGCTGGATGGTGCTAAGGCTCGAACTGTATGTGGGTTAGTTACGTTCTTCCACACCAACCTATGCCTTTATTGACCTTGATTTATGCATGAGGGCATGCTGGTTCCAAAAAGGACCTTCCCCAAATTATACAGTTGTGCTTGATATTAAACACCTGAATTCGATGATTTGGAGGTGTGTTCCAATACTTTTGCAGGTACACAGATTTCTACACTTGCACCGCCCTTTACCCCTCCCCTCTTTGTCTTCCACCCCCTCATTATCGTCCTCCCTCTCTCTCTACACCGCCCTCTGTCTGCTGCCACGTCATCCCGGTGCGAGCGGTGCACGAGCGGTCACACTGAATCGCCACAGTGTCATTACTGACCAGAGACTACCGACAAAGCAAAACAAAACAAAAAGGCTACGCATAGCTTTCTGGCGATACTTACAATCACACGAGGTAAGTCGGAAATGGCAGAGAGATGTGTGTAGTTGTTCGCAGTGTGCGCTCGAGTCAGCTGGAAGTTAGCGAGAGTCTCGTATGGGGTTATCAAAGTGTCGACTCAGAATCGAATCTGGACCAAAGATGCATGAAATCGAACTGCAAGTGAATTTGCTAGTTAGTTTAAAAACCCGCAAGTTTTCAAAACTTGTATTTTTGTACACGATGACTCATTTTAGATTAAAAAAATACTTATATGCTTTTAGATTTAATCAGTTGTTACCGTGTGTTGATTCAGTGTGAACGTTGTACTTAAAATAGCTGACTCGCATTCTCAACCTTTGAAATCGGACTGAATCAACTTCTAAACGACTCGTGATCGAATAGCTTGAGTCTCAAATCGGCAGCTTGTTGAATGTGTGTTCAGCACTACACGTGTGACGTGTATTTAAAGCTATTTAAGTTATTTAAGCCACTTTACTTTCAGTATCTGTACACTGTATTGGCCCCAGACCTCATTATTCTGTGTTTAGCAGTGATTATATGCAAGGAAGAGAGGAATCCTGCTTATTTAAGGCTCTGAAGACAATTTTCAACATTTTTTTTAGCAGATTTCAGTTCCTGCCCTAAAATACTATCTGATGTAAAAATTTTAAAACATCTTCGGTTGTCTGTTAAAATCGTATGGTTGCAGACTACGTCACACATATTTGGTTCACATATAATCCAAACGCGTTGTTCAGAATCAAAAGAAGTAACATCACGGTGGCTGTTCGCTATACTATTAAGGCTATGACAAGTGCGCGCATGCGCAGACGGACGCACGTCCTACTTTCAAAATACTTTAGTGAATATTGGTATCATCACAATGACGTGCTACACATGTTTACCTTAAGTGATAAAGTAATAAGACGGTTCTTATTAGTGTGGTTTGTGGCAATTTAAATTCTGAAATGAATGTGAATTTAATAGTCCATGCGTTCATTTGCTAATGTGAATTTATCAGTGTTTCCAAGGACAAAAGGAATGTTGTTGCCAAGCTTCAGCTTTGTAGGTACTCTGAAGACATGCGTCCATCCGAGGTGTTGCATTTGATGGCAATACCGAACGAATAATTTAACATAGGAAAGCGAAAACCCATTAGTTTTCCCAATGACATGGTAGGTAAATTTGTGCTGCCAAATCTCAGCCTTGGGGTACTCGGGAAGACCTCGATGTGACACCGGAGGGTTCTTTTTTTATGGCTATATCGATTAGACCATCAAACCTAGAAGGGTAAAAAGTTCATTTCATTGACTTGTATGTACTCGGAAAGTGGGAGTATTAGTAAAAGTTTTTAGATTAATGTGTATTTTTACAGTATTGTGCCTGGAGCATTAGCATGCAAAAAAGATTTGTGGCTTTTTTTCGGGAGGTATTTTAGGAACACCATTTAACAGCATACATTTTTAAATTGTACAGTTAATATGATTGTTGTTGGTGTATGAAAATTTAGAACATAATGGACCACTAATGCCATGTGTTAAAATAAACTATTGCAGGTTTATATTCTAAAAATACTGTAGTACATTTCCAAGGAAGTATGTGATCACGTTGGAAACTTCAGTGTCAAAAGCTTTGTACTATGAGTTACTTTTTATGTTTTTGTGATCAGTACACTACTCAAATAAATAAAGGGAACACTTAAATAACTCAATGTAACTCCAAGTCAACCACACTTCTGTGAAATCAACCTGTCCAGTTAGGAAGCAACACTGATTGTGAATCGACTTGCTGTTGTGCAAATAAAACAGACAACAGGTAGAAATTAGAGGCACTTAGCAAGACCCCCCTATAAAGGAGTGCTTCTGCAGGTGGTGACCAC
>JAOUQT010020283.1:0-11816 GCA_025769995.1 Xyliphius kryptos
AGCACAGTGTCCAGAGCATGGAGCAGATACCAGGAGACAGGCCAGTACACCAGGAGACATGGAGGGGGCTGTAAGAGAGAACATCCACCTCCTCCTCAGAAGCATGCCCAGGCATTGTAGGGAGGTCATACAGGCACGTGGAGGCCACACACACTACTGAACCTCATTTGAACTTGTCTTGAGAAATTTCCACTGAAGTTGGATCAGCCTGTCATTTAATTTTTCCAGGAGAGGAAAAGAAGTAAAATAAAGAGAAGAATAATAAGAGGGAAAAAATAGAGTCTCTTAAAGAATGTGTCTCTTACAATTAAAAAAAAAATCACAATAAAAATACATCCAGTATGTGCTCCTTAAATAAACCAACCTAAAATGTGTTTACACCTACATGCCTATACTTCCTTCCTGAAGCCACAACATTCAGTTGTTACATATGTCCATATGTGTAACTGTAGTTTGATCATATACAGTACTGCATCATGTGAAATAATCCTGGCGATTCTATTTATTTAAGTTTGTGTTCATATTTCCACCATGATGTGTTTTTATACTGTTCTTGATGGAGTGTTTTTATTCCAACTGAGGTTAACTAATGGTTGATCACGCACTTCAGATTTATACATTAGCATTTTAAAATATTTTCCATGGCAAATAAAGAACAACTAATTAACAAATTAAAAATAATTTTGCTTGTGAAAGTCTTTTTGTCTGCAAGTTGAAGGAGCTACTACATGTTCAGTTATTTTCCTCGCACCTGCTCTAGCATGCATTTTGGCACACCTGGAGTCAGTTTCTCTTTGTGTCTTAAGTATGTAAAGCTTCCTCATGAGTTATGGTAGGAATAGCTCATTTTTTTTTCCTATTAGAGAGTTGGTGATAGGGCAAAGCTTAATTTGTAATCTGCCACAAGGACATTTTTTACAGTTCAGAAGTAGGATTGCCTCTGAGTTCAATTTGCATTCTGAGCACATACTTGTATCTTTGTATTTTATTAATATTATGCCGTAATACTTCGTGCCCAGGTGGCACATTGTTATTTTTTCTTTGGGCAGCTTTTCTTTCGTTTAATGTTTATTTTGTTCTATTTTCTTATATGATTCTATGCCAAACATGGCAGCTGACTGAGTACATTTAGTTGTACTGTACAGGCTCATCTTGCTGTTATTAATTTTTACAAGGCAGCTGAAATACCCACCCTTTCATTCTTACTTTGTTTTTACCAGCAGGGAGTTGTGTCATCTCCACTAAGGAGTACTGTCAAGAATGATAGTGTCATTCCTGGTATTTGTGTCCGGCATGAAACTCTAAGCATGGACTTGGGTAATATCAAAACCATGGTTAAGTGGGTTTGCTCAACATCAATCTATGCAGCCGTGGGGTTTATGAATATGTTTTGACAGTTTGGATTGGGCTTTCTTGTGGCAAAAGCAATTCACGTGGCCATCCACAAAACTTTAGGTTTATTTTATTGGTCCACCAAGGATCTTTGATTAACCCAAGTAGAGGCTAAGGTCTTCCTTGATAATTCAGCAATTGGAATTATTGGAACCTTTTATTTCCAAAATAGATGCCTCTGATAACAAAGAAGGGGCATTTCTGGTTTATTGAGAATGCCAAAAAAAGTTATATCCATGTGACATCAGGACCACATAGTTATTGACCATCAGTTTGGCTTTTGAGGAGTGAAGGCATGCATTGGAGGGGCAAAAACATTACTGGTATGAAATGACTATTAGAATTAAATAGACCATTAATTACAGTAGATAAAAAGGCTGAACATAAAGCAGATGCACTGGTCCCTTTGCATAACATGCTCTAATTTTATTATATTTTATAAACCAGGTTTGGAAAAACTCCAACCCCAATGTGATTTTAATGTTCAATTAAAATGTGTGTTTAAAGTTCATGGACTTCAACAACAAGATATCGATGTTCTCCCATTATCTAACTGCGATTGAATAGAAATAGGTCAATAGGAACAAGTAGTTTTAAAAGTATTTTTGTTTTATTTTTCAACCATAAAGATTTGTTTTACAATTCTTCACGGGACCAAGGTGCTACATACAATAACAAACTATACAAATCAACTTAAAGTACATGTGTGCAAGAGCTTGTCCAAGATTGCAGCACAATTGACAAAGACACAAGAAAATATTAGTCTAGAAATATGACCTACTAGTGAAATAACTATGCTTCCCATTGTGGAGAACTTGATAAAGTGAAAGTTAAGACAATTGTTTGAATGAGTGATGGCTTTGGAGTTTATTAATTAAAATTGAATGTAAGATTACAGCCTAATCCATCCAAGGTGGTGCAGTCAAAGGCAACAGCAAAAAAAAAAAAAATCAATCAAATGTAGGAAAGCAAGAAGCCATTAGTTTTTCCAAATAAGATGGTTGTAATCGCGGTGCCAAGATTTAGCCTTGTAGAAACCAGGAAGACCTTAATGTGACACTCTTAAATTCTTTGGCGATATCAAATGATTGATCAAATTTAGGAAAGTGTGAAGCAGTTTTTTTTTTTTTTTTTTTTCAAGGACATGATAAGGTAAGGGGCTGTTCAAATCCCGATCTGAGTGGAGTTTCCATGTTCGCCCTGTGTCCACGTGGGTTTTCTCAAGGTTCTCTCGTTTCCTCCCACAGTCCAAAATCATGGATTCAAGGTCAATAGAATGTTCTTAATTGCCCCATATAGTGTGTGTTTGTGTGCCCAGCGATAGGTTGGCACCCTGTCTGGTCCTTCATTCTGTGCATCAAACCGAGCATTAAAGTGGTTCAGCAGATCTTTATGGGAGGCATCTTTCTCGCAGACAGGTGGTGTTTTCAATAACTGTGAATGCACGACTTTGTGCACACTTTCCATTTTTAATTACCCAAAACAATTTAACCCTTGCTGTTCTTAGAGCCACCTTGTTTCCAGCTTTGAAAGCAGAGTTTTTAGCTTCTAGCAAAGCACACACCTCAGCAATCATCCACAGATTCTAGTTCGGAAATGTAATGCTGGCCTTGGCCTTGGAGACAGTGATGACTTCTATACACTGATGACATGTACTCGTCCCGGTTAGTGCTGTTGATGTTGGTTGCAGCCTTCCTGAATATTTTTCAGACAGTATGCTTGAACTAGTCCATAAGAGTGGAGACAGCGCCTGTTGGCTAGGTTTTTATCCGCTTTAGAAGTGGTTTTATTGTCTAGCAACAATAAGCAATTCATCAGTATGTGCATTTTGCAATCTTCTAAAAGCTTTTATTATTATCAGAATGTAACCTCCAATGATAAGAACAGTAGTGAATCCCCATGGAAAATGCCAAAGCTAACTATGTAGATAAGATAAGCAGTAACTAGAAACTAGCATAAAGTTCTTGCACCATTACACACAAACCACCATGAGTCACCATAAAGACAAAGGTGCAACAGTCTCTAGATTAATGTCTTTTTTTGCTAAAGTTGTATACAGTCATATTTCTTTTACAGGGAGCACACATTGGAGACAATGAGACACCCAACCTCTGTCGCTAACTCCTCAAGTAAGAACAGTAGCTATTGTCTGTACTAAAAGTCCATAAACGACATCATCGCCTAATTTGCAAATAATTAATTTGTGTGTTTAAGGAATAACATTGAAGGTTAGAAAAAAGTGAGTTAAAAACATAAATATTTTTTTACTTCAAAACATTTCTAAATAGATTAACTTTTTCTTTTTTGCCTTTAAAATAAACCTTTTTTTTTCGTAAAAAAAAAAACAATTACTTTAATGCTTTGTCTATGCACATTACATTATTTATTTTTATGCAATTAACATAAACACATTTTAAGTTACCTAGCTATATTTTTAGCTTTTTACATAGAGGCACTCACAATGGATGCAAGGGAACATCTGCTTCGGGCTGCAAGAAACCCCTTGTGAGACTGGGAATGGGTGGCCACACAGGTAGAGAACCCCTCAGGATACTCAGTGGAATAATGGCATAGAAAGATGGCATAGAACTGAGTAAATGTGTTATCCCACCAAGATCATTCCTCATTAGCAAAGAGACTTCAGAAACTGGGAATGAAGACACTGCAGCTACTGTAACATAGCCACTCACCAGATTAGAGGTTAGGTATACCTCATGCTATGACATGGCGCCAAACAAACCACCCACACTCTAAATCAACACTGATGACTTATCTACAATTAAGGTAGGCAAATCAATAACCCTTTGCAACAACAATGATTGGACTGCCCCAGTGTCCCTCAAAATTGTAATTGGGGTCTTTGGCTGCCCAGTACCCGAGCAAACGAACCAATCATACAGAGGAGGAGTTACTTCAGAATCAAGTATTTCTCTCTGAACCTACAACAAGTGCCACAGATTTTTACGCTTCTGTAAAAACTGGAGAACCAGATTTCATATGAACAGGTTTTCTACAACAATGGCAGAAAATTCTTGAGTTCTGATGCTTGAGTTCATAAATATACGCCATGACTGCAGCCTTTTTAAATTTAGTAGCCCCATGTTCCTGAATGTACACTTCCTAACAGGCCGGTAAACCAGTTTTAAACTGTTCCATGAGAAAAAGTTGTTGCAAGTCTGCAAAAGTATAAATCTTAGAGGCTTTTGACCATCATTTAAACACCACCTCCTGCTGTCTAGTTATATCCAGACAAGTTTCCCTGACTTAGGCCTAAGAAAATGACATTTGAGCCTGTAAGTTTCTGGCTCAACTTTATAGGCATTTTCCACTGCTGCTTTGACCATCATACTCCATAGACTATGCAGAGTTCAATGCTGCATAAGACTCCTTGACTATTTTGCAAAGCTTGTTCTCTGGCCAATCAAACTGTCACTCAGATCTAAGGACTGAATTAGAAAATCTATGAGATCAAGTTTCTTTACATCAGAATCAACCTCAATCTCATAATATTGAGCCAGCTGAAGCAATTATGGCTTCTTTACCTTTAACCAGCTGGATATTTGCAGATCGTCATGGACAAAAGTTTCAGAGTCAAACTGAGCCATTTTGCAATGCCACTAAATCAAGCACTAACCCAATAACCTCAGCCAAGTTATTCATAGCCATCTCATAGGACTCCTGAAAGAGCACATCTAACACCAAAATCTCAAACATAGGGCAGCATTTCCAGCAAGCCTTAGAATGACATGAAACAATGCAAATGCTAACTAAACAGGGCCAATTATAAAACTGTCTTACTGGTTGATATTATAGTCTGTAAAATGGACCACTAAAACAAGGCTTTTCACAACTCTTCACCCAGCAGCACTGCTAAAGATCTTAGCCAAACAGCTAAAGTCAACAAAAGGCTAACAACTAGCAACCTTCACTTATTCAAAGCATTAACCACCCAAAAGCACTTACACAGTTACAAGCTAAATCTGCTAGGGTCCCTGGCTTAATGAATTTGTGTTGCAATTACCCAATGTGAACAAAAGGTATAAGAAGCTAAATTAGTGAAGGTAAACTGGGGGGGATAAATCCACTTACCTGTAGATCCAGGAAGAACCCAAGCATTGACTCTTGTGTCAGCCAGCCCAAGCTTAGAGAGACAGGTCAACGAGTAGGTAGGAAATATTCCAAACTGCAATATGGAGTTAGAAAAGCCATTCACAACATGCTCAGTTCCACCATTTTGGTTACACCAAGAACTCCATCTCGCAGCAGGCCTCCCTATATGCCTTTTAGGATCTCAAAAGAGAGGGACCTCCTAGTGGCTGGAGTGTGTAGTGAACGTGAAGTGTCCAGCTTAGTGCTTCTAACTTATTCCTCACAATAACCTGGATACAGCAGTTACATTCCATGCACAAGTTTTAGCACCAGAGCAATATATCCAATGCTGCCATCAGTCCTAAAGTTATGATTAAAGCTGTTTGATTTTGTTTATTCACTATATGGCTCTTTTTGTTGTTCTTTCCCCTTCGTTTGCACAATAGATGGCTGATTAGCTTTACTGGTATTTCACAAACTCAGGATACGTACAAATTGGGTTTATTATCAAGTACTGGTCATCAGCTAGATATTACTTTCAAATATGATCCCTGTATTGTTATTCTTACCAGTTTTTCCATTTTAATTGAAATTCTTTTTGGTTTTGTTGTTTTGTCTTTTGCAAACTAATTAAACTATATCCTTAATTTTCCCCAGCTGTCAGTTTTTGAGCTCATGGAACTTTCATCACTGACATTATGGACTCCGGTTTTATTCTCTCTAATTAGTTGACTAATTACATTATCAAATTGGCAATTTATGAAAACATGTAAATAGAGTAACGCGTGGGACCTTTCAACTAAAATGCAGAGATTACTTACCACTTACAAGTATCCCAACAGGCCTAGGATCAGAACACAGGGCTGGTACAGCACACCCTGAAGCAATTAGGGTTAAGGGTTCTGCTCAAGGACCCACATTGGTAAGGTCAGTGAGCCTGGGATTTGAACCACCAACCTTCTGAGTGATAGGCCAACAACCTAACCACTGAGCTACCACACCCACATGCATGTGATAGGCATGGCTTATGTGCTCCATAGGGTCCATGTTGCACAGTCATGTAAAAACAATTGTCACGTTTGCTGTCGATCCCGCAAAAAGTGCTAAATGGAACCAGGAGCACAGGGTAAGTAAATGAGCATTTATTAAAGGAATAGGGCAGTAAACAGAACTCGGGACAGAGCGTGGACATGCTAGAGCACAGAAAAAAGGAGACAACAGAGAATAAATATCAAAGCCTGGACACAATTTCATTGAAATTCTTTTTGGTGTTGTTGTGTTGTGTTTTGCAAACTAATTAAACTTTTTCTTTAATTTCCCTCAGCTGTCAGTTTTTGTGCTCATAGAACTTTCATCACTGACATTATGGACTCCGGTTTTATCCTCCCTAATTAGTATCCTAATTACATCATCAAATTCGAAATTTATGAAAACAGACACATAAATGCATAGATATAGTAACTCGTGAGACCTTTCAAATAAAATGCAAAGAAGTTTGAGAATACACAAAGCCATTTTTGTACATTATCGTTAAGCTTATTTTGCAGCCACTTTTATCCAAAGCTACTTACAAGTATCCAATTAGGGTTAAGGGTCTTGCTCAAGGACCCACATTGGTAATGTCAGTGAGCCTGGGATTTGAACCACCAACCTTCTGATTATTAGCCCAACACCCTAACCACTGAGCTACAAGCAACTGCAAAAAAAGAAAGATTCAGTTTAAAAGAAGACCGGGGAAATATGTTATTACTTTCCCTTCCCTACTAAAAGAGCAAAATAATACATTTATTTTATAATGTTATTGTGAATAAGTATTTACACTTTTACATATAAAGTGTGAAGATTTTATTTTTCAATTTAGGAAACATGCTTAAGTCCATGCTTAAGAGGGAGTGGTAGCTCAGGGGTCCGGGTGTTGGGCTCTCAATCTAAGGGTTGTGAGTTCAAATCCCAACTCCACAGAATTACCAATGTGGGTCCTTGAGCAAGACACTTAACTCTTATTGCCCCGGGGGGGCTGTATCAACTCTGTGTTCTGACCCCAACCATCAAGTTGGGATGCCTGTAAGTCACTTTGGATAAAAGTGTTTGCAAAATGACCAAATGGAATGTAAGTCGTAGACTTCTTATTGCTTTGTGCCTCTTTTGTCCCAATAGAGCACAGTTATAAGTTACAGCCACTTAGGTAAGCCACCTTGTTTACATTACATTAACATTTAGTCATTTAGCAGATGCTTTGCGGATATTGTTGGGAAGGTCGTTCCACCATTCAGCAGTGGTGAATGAAATGAGTACACACACATACATACATGTATATACATTGCCGTGTGCACAGCGATGGATTGACGCCCTCTCCTGGATGGGATGTTTCTGCCCAGTGCCCGAGACGTCCACCCCTGGATGCGCATGGGGACCGCACTGCGAACACTAGTAGAGGATAAAGTGGAAGATAAGAGGAGGATGAATAGACAGACAGTCAAGTGATGAGCTTGTAAGGGATACACTGCCTTCTTTGCTCTGGAAGTCTATTTTTATTTGAGAAAGACAATATTTTAGTCTACACAATATCCAACAGCTTGGCTTTGTTTATACTGTGTGTGTGTGTGTGTGTGTGTGTGTGTGTGTGTGTGTGTGTGTGTGTGTGTGTGTGTGTGTGTGTGTGTGTGTGTTTGACTAGCTTGCCTGTAGTTCAGATCTGCCTCCTACTGAAAATATTCTGTAAATCATGTAATAGAGATTCAGATAAAAACAACCATATACTGCTTGTTTACAGCACAAATAACCATCATTTATTCTTAAAAAGCTACAAAACCTTGTATTTTAAAATTTCAAACATTGCAAAGGCACAATTAAAAGAAAAGCTGACATTGTAAATATTATTTATATCATTTTCTGGCCAAACCTACATCATCGTCATCTTTTTTAAGGTAAGCCCTTATGAATATCACCATACTGATATACTACAGTAGTGATTGATAGGTAGAGTGTCTGCCATTCTCTTCCCGACAGCACTACCAATTTGTTCTTTTGGGGAATCTCCAGCCGTAAAAAGCTGTAGAATTATTGCTATTCAAACCAGTAACCCCCAGTTTTACAGGAAGTGATTTAAATTTCATGCTTGCACTTATTCTTAATGTAAAAGTTATTTGTCTTTTTTGATGTTATTTAAATTCCATACTAGAACATAAAATTATGGTGTACAAATTCAAATTTAAAACTTCCTCATGCAATTTCCCATCAACCCCCATTCTCAATTTACTGTGTTGCTTTAATTGTGTAATTATTTAATATGTGGTTTTCTTTTTTCATGGCCATCTTCATCTCTGCAATTTCCAGCTCTATCTCTTGATTTTTTTCTGTGCCACCATCTCTTCCCAGCTTTATTTATTTGTCTAACCATTTAATACAAGTTTTTATTTTAAATTTCACCTTAGTATCCAAACTTTCATACTGTGGCAGTAGCACAGCAGTGCTGGGGGAGGCGGAGCAATAGCAATTGACTTTGATTAAAAGTAATTAACAGACCAGATGTGGCTCCACCTAATGCACATGTACAGTCTTTATAAGATGTAACATACATGTAGCGAGACAGCTCTATGAGACAACAAGAGCTGGACTTTCGTTGATACCAGTGGCCAAACAACTGTAAGTTCAAAGCCCATTTCTTTTGGTGAGAAACCTGTCTTCATTTTTTAGTCTGTACTCAAATTTTATCTTGCCCTGTTTTCCTTTCTTATCTTAACATTTGTGTTCCTTAAAGGAAATTTCATTCTTTTTACTGAATTTGCACTTTATCAAATCTGTTCCCTTCACTAACTAAAAACTTTCATAAATATTCCACAAATATACTGCATATGTATTTATTTTCAATGCCCAACTCATTGGGCTCTCTTTCTGCTATACACATGTAGACAAAGGACACATTCACTAAATTGCTATCACATCCTCCTGAATCATTCATCAGGTAAATGATTACACCATTGCTTATAAATTACAGCCAGACAAGGATGATAGTAAACAACAGCATTAACTTTTAAGCCTCATCTATGAACATGACTGATAAGACTTTACTTCCCAGATGTATTCAGTAACAGGCACATAATGACAGCATGAATACGAATATTTTAACCATAAATTGACATGCAGCATTGACAAAGTGCACTTTATGTTTCAACAGATTTCTGTCACAGCTTGAAGGGCAACACGATAGAGAGTAAACTGACCCTGTTCACTTGTACTTTTAAACATTTTGAACAACAGCAAACTGTCTTTTGTAGAAAGCCCTTCCATATGTACCAAATAACATTATCATTGATCACTATGCAATATTGACATGATATATTAATCCTTTTTAACATGATTTATTATTCAGCAATCTCAGTTTTTTTTGTCATTTAAAATTATATCAGAGACAGTCTATGTCTGTTTGTAAATTTATGACAAAGCAAACCATAAGAAAGCAAAAACGTGACTTTCAAATTAATTGAGTTGTGATGCACAGCATGCTCACTTTGTCTGGCCTGCTGTAGTTTTGCTCAGAAAAAGGTCAACAAATAAGTGCAGCAGGAACCATTTTATAAAAGATAAAATGAAAATGAAATAATCACCACACTACAAGGCACAAAAGTGTAACTAAGGTCACCCACAACCCTACTTATTTTCTGGCATATTTTGCATGATGATCTGGATGGCTTGACATTAAAAGAATAATGTATCAATAACGTCTTCCACAACAGAAAAAATGGACATTAACTTCGGAAGAAAGAAGGGGAAGCAATACAGTGGCTTAGTGGTTAGCGTTTTCGCCTCACAGCAATGGGGTTCCATGTTCATATCATGATCAGGGTGGAGTTTCCTTGCTCTCCCTGTGTCTACATGGGGTTTCTCAGAGTTTCTCCCACAGTCTGAAAACATGGATTGCCCCATATAGTGTGTGAGAGAGTAAGTAAGTGTGTGCCCAGTAATAAAGTGATTGTCTTGGTTGTATCTGCCCAGCACTGGAAAATTTATCACCTGGATGAAAGGGAAACCATAGGCTTAAGCGGCAGATAATGTTTGGAAAAATATATAACTAATAGACCCATCCATCCATTATCTTCCACTTGATGAGGTTCCCCATGCCCATCTGGGGAGAACATATCGGGCGTTGGTCAGATACACTCAGGACTAATAGATTACCTCTACTACCTCACTGGACTGTTATTTGCACACTGCTTAACTTGCACTGCATAATTTTCGCACTACAAATAATGTTATTTATTGTTTAGACTTCCCAACATTCTGTACTGTCCGTATTGTATTGTACTGACTGTTTGCACTTGTTCTGTGTGCCCTTTTTGTTTTGTCTGCACTGTGTTATGTTGCACCATGGTCCTGGAGGAACGTTGTTTCGTTTCACAGTGTATTCTGTATATAGTTGAAATGACAATAAAAACCACTTGATCACTTGACTTGACCACTTGAGGACAGGGTGCCAATCCATTGCTGGGCATACACTCACTCCCACACACACTATACAGTGCAATTTAGAGCATTCAATTTACTTGGAATCCATGTTTTTGGAATGTGAGAGGAAAATGGAAAACCCACAGCAAAACCCACACGGACACGGGGAGGACATGGAAACTTCACTCATATCGGGAATCGAACCAGTAATCCCCAAAACTGAGAGGCAAACGTGCAAACCACTAAGCCACTCTAAAATAAAACAAACAATCATCTTATTAACAGCCAAACAGAATGTAATGGCAGTAAACAACAGTTATATGGAGGTCCATGGTAATTTTAAGATTTAAGATTAAGAAATTTTAAATACAAAGCCATTTCACCAAATATATACATGATTTTTTTTTATTTACAAAATACCAAATTTACAAAATAGTACTACAAACAAAAGTGGAATTTAATTAAGATGAATTTGACATAGAACAAAAATGTTTTTTTTGCCATTGACATCTAGCACTATTAGTAAAACTTAAAAATAATTGTAAACTAATAAGCTCCAAATTAAAACTTCAATATGTTGCAGCTAGAGGTTTAAGAAGCATACAATTTGATATTAAATCAACCCTGTGTTCTCAAACTGGCTTCCAGTTAGATTTCACATTGATTACAAAATTTTATAATATATAAAATGTTCCATAATTAGGCTCCATGGTATGAGTGAACACATTCAATTGTATAAGCCAACATACGGGCTTAGCTCTGAAGGTGCTTTTTTACTTTTAGTTTCTAGAATAATAAGACTACTGCTGGCTTCTTTGGAATAATCTTCCAGTTACTGTTCATGATTCTGAATCATGATCATTCTTTAAAAGTAGATTACACAGTTAGAT
>JAOUQT010020291.1:0-11816 GCA_025769995.1 Xyliphius kryptos
CTGGCATTGATGTGCCATCCTGAATAAGCTGCACTACCTGAGCAACTTGTGTGGGTTGTAGACACCGCCTCATGGTGTCTCTCTACCTCTATGGTGAGAGAACTGACCAAATGCAAAAGTGACCCAAACATCAGCCAAAAAGGATGAAAACAGAGAAAAGGCAACAGGTAGAACTGAGAGGCACTTAGCAAGACAACCCCTATAAAGGAGTGCTTCTGCAGGTGGTGACAACAGGAGTTACAATTTGTTGTTTCTAGTGTTCCCTTTTTTTTTAAAGCAGTGTGGTATTTTCCATTGTTGTATAACGATCCAATGTGTAAACATTTTTTTATTTGTTCCAGACATTATATTGTGCTAACTGCTAGTGCTTCTACAGAGGAGAATCACCTTGAATGGTAAAATAAATCTAAATATTTATTTGTTCATTTTAGTTCTGTAGTTGTGCCTCTAAAGAAATAGACCATTGATGATTCTTTTATTTCAGGGTCGGGTTGGTTGAGTCTAAGATCAGAGTTCTGGTTGGGAACCTGGAGCGAAATGAATACATCACTCTTGCTCATGTAAACCCACAGTCCTTTCCCTGGTCAAAAGAAAACCGAAATGAGTGAGTTTCTCAATGACCCTTTTGGTCTTAAAGTTTTTTTTCTACTATATAGCGTAACTACATAATGAATCAAGTAGTGAATGAGCATCCACCTGACTTTTGACAATATATTAAGCAATGATTTATTTAAATGTGCCTAATACATGACTGCATTTCGTGACATTAACTTGTTTTACAGATGCCTTAATCCAAATTGACTTACAAATATCCTAATTTGATGGTTAATCAGTTTACAGGGTCAGCCCTGATGCCACAGCTTTAAACCGACAAGGATTAAGGGCTTTGTTCAAGATCCCACAGTTGGTTACCTTATAGCGTCCCCAGTGGCCAGTTCAGGGGGGTTGTGGCCCGCCAGTTAATGACTGGAAAATATCTGGCCCACGTCCATACTTAACTGCCGACCTCTGGGCAAGGGGATCAACCCATCACTGGGCACACATTTGTAAATAAAATTAGTATTGCAATTTCTGAACAACCTCATAGTTTAAAGAATAAAGTAATGTATAGACAGAAAAGCAGTCATATTTTGATTTTTTTTTATTTATTTTTTGGTGGTGGAAATGCCTTGAAAATCAAGCTCGGATCTGGAATGCTAAATATTGTGACAACTACAAAATAAAACCACTTCAGTGGTCAGTTTGGAAGTTATTTACATAAACACTAAACATATGTTTTTTTGTTATTTTACAGCAATGAATTTGTTTCCATGTGGTTTATTGGGATCAACTTCAAAAAACTGGAGAACACAGACTGTGTGAACATTGATCTGACCTATGACATCCAGTCCTTTACAGACACTGGTAATAATGTCTTGTTGTCTTTGCCTTTAGATGCATTTCATTATTTCACTTTTTTTTAATTACATGCATTTCATTAGTCTACAGGCAAGCTAGCAACATCAATATGCTTAAGGA
The DNA here is from genome assembly GCA_025769995.1 of Xyliphius kryptos. NCBI lineage: Eukaryota > Metazoa > Chordata > Actinopteri > Siluriformes > Aspredinidae > Xyliphius > Xyliphius kryptos. Next base: position 1,519 of record JAOUQT010020291.1, read on the forward strand.
TGGAATGACTATCGAAGCCACACATGTGAGAAAGAAGCAGTTGCATCAGTATTTGCCAGCTGAGCTAGTTCACAGAGGAAAGAAAAAGGTAAGAATGGCGGTCTTTTAAGAACTGTCTTTAAAGTGGATGCTATGTAAGAGATAATGGGCTGAAGATAAGGAGTTAAATAGAAGCTAAATAGACCCTGATGTATAGTGGAGTGGTTTTAAATCCCGAATTGAATTATTTTTCATGGTTTTTGTTTTTTATTTGTATAATTTCTATATGTATTTGAAATAGGTTTTGAACCTAAATGACTTTTTGTAGTAGAATTGGGAAAGCAGCATCCCTATTATTTACCCATAAAGTTATTTTTTTAACAATCTAAAACAAAATGTGTTTACATCATACATATTCACAACTAACAGGACTTTTTAAACATTTCAGAGTCTGGGTGATCTGAACCGGAGCTCTAATGGTGGCAATTCGAAGCGCTGTTCGTTGGATGGCAGTCAGCTTGACAGTTCCAGAGACACAGATACAGGCACCCCATTCAGCTCCCCTACCCTTGTCAGCAAAGGCTGCAATTTAGCCTCCACCTCTGATGAAAGGTAGCTTATAATAATTCTGTAATTGTTGCAATTAATATTCCGTATATTAAACGCTTCTGACTTTTTTTTTTTTTTTTTTAATCTTTTGATTTTATTAAACCAGTGTGACCCCACCCAAACCTCCTATACTAGTTTATGATGATAACTCTCCAATCTTGAAGCCCTCATCCCCAAAGAGCGAGCAAGGACAGTCCATACCGGTCATTGGATCAAGTTAGTACTTCCTATTGTTGCCATTTTTTGCACTTACTACAGCCATTTATGTTTTAGATGAATCACAAATAATTATTTGCATCATTACAGATGTGGCCGTCACGAAGAACACAGTTCCAGCTGGAGCAAGCACGATTCCCACAGTGGTTGGCCGAAATATTGTTCCACGTGTAGGCTCCCCCAACAGCCCATCTGATCAGACTAATGGTGTGAATGGAACAGCACCGAAGAGACCACACTCACCCTCATTGGAAGAGCCTCCGCGGAAACTAAAGGACCCTGAACAGGTAAGGGCATTGTTTTGTTGGCAACAAAATATTAGGATGTGATGTAAGCAAATTATTTATGCACAGATACAGGGGTTGGACAGTGAAACTGAAACGCCTGTCATTTTAGTGTGGGAGGTTTCATGGCTAAATCTTCATTAATGTCACATTGCACCAGTAAGAGCAGAGAGTAAAGGTTTAATTAGCAGGGTAAGAGCAGTTTTACTCAAAATATTGCATTGCGTGACATACCAGACCATGAAAAGATTGCTTTGATAAACATGAAAGTGAAGTTGCACATCTCCCATGGCCCCCAGCAGTCACCAGATCTAAATATTAATCAGCCACTTGGGGGTGTTTTGGTGGAGTGAGTCAAGAAATGTTTTCCTCCACCAGCATCACAGTGACCTGACCACTATCCTGCAAGAACAATGGCTTAAAATTCCTCTGACCACTGTGCAGGACTTCATTCCCAAGATGAATTGATGCTGTATTGACACCATACTAATCAATTTTTGTGCTCTAAATCCAGGTGTTTCATTGTCCAACCCCTGTCTGTTTGTGTATGTGAATAAATCATACGTATCAGATCAGAACACCCTGTAACACACAAGCACAGATAACAGAATTTTACATAGACGCGGCTATAACAGCTGTAACGGGCTGCACGCACTCCCGCGCATGCACACACAGACAGTTCAAGAAGAAGCTATAGATGTGTTTGTCTGGAAAGGCTATGAATGGGCATTCCTAGGCATTTTGCCAGGAAACCATAGCAATAGTTCTTCTGGGGAAATTTTACTTAAACGGCTCACCTCTCAAGGCCAACTGATAACATGAGGAACCAAAAAGCAGATAAGATGCTCGCAATGCAAAAAAGCCTGTTGATTTCTGTTCTCCCAAGGTTGTTACTGTTTATATGAGTAATCCGTTGCCTCACCAACTCAGTTCTAAACTTATCATTAGGAACTGGTCATGCATTCGTCGCCTCAAGCGTATGTGCTTATTCAATTTTGACCACTGTTTATATTACACAGGCCACAATCATTGATCTCAACTTACTGCATATGTCACTTCTACTGAGTTTGGTAGTAACATTTATCTTAAGCTACTGACCTCTATGGGTGTATTTTTAATGTTCATTTAAATTTGTAATGTTTACTACTGCACCATGGGTCTGGGGAATAAAGTACTGTCAATCCTATGCATGTCCTGTACATCTTTCAGTTTTGAAAATATAATGTATAATATTTTATTTTTGATTCAGGTGGCTACAAAAAACTATATTACATACTAATCATTTCTTGGCTTTTTCTTAAATTGCTTGTTTTTGTTTTTAAAGAATTTGAGTACAAATTTCTTGTGTGTGTTTACTGTCCTTGTGCACCAGACATTCTCAGATGATTCTGCATTCAAAGAGCCTTACCCTGTGGTCACTAATGGAATGGATAGAGGGGATGCGCCAGTGCTGGTAAGTTTAGACTGACTAGGCCCTAGTTTGTGTTTTTATTAATTAATCAATGAATATTGGACAAAAGACAAAATTGTGTCAAAAGTATTTATACCCTGCAAATCAATAGCCTGTAACCTTTAGCAGCAGATTTTTTTATTTTTATTATTATTTTATTTTTAAGATTCAGTTTATTAAGGTCTAAACATTTTATATTCATTGATCTTGAGACCATTGTTTCACATGATTTAGCTTCAACCTAGTTTTAGCTATTGGGTTGATAGTAAAACTTAAGGCTATATACATTTACACTTTAGTATACTGGCACACAATAACGCGCACATAATACACAGCCAATTATCAAAACATAGATTTTTTTTTTCCTCCTCCCCCCACACTTGGCCTTCAGTTAAGTGACATGGTGGTTTACCCGTTTTTTTTTTTGTTTTTTTAAGATCTAGACGTTAGACATTAAAATATAATTTGATCCTTAAAGTCGTGTAAAAATTACATGCATTTACTGACTTCTTTAATTCTTTGGTCCTTGTCCACTTAATCAGTTCCACTTACCATACACATGCACTTTTTTCTACTTAATCAGTTTTTCTACATGCTTTTGGTCTCTTTAACTCTGTCTTCTAATGATCAGGACTACCACAGAGCAGGTATTATTTAGGCACTGGATTGATTCACAGAGCTTCGGTCAAATCAGTACATGTGTTCTGATCTGATTGTATCAGATGTCAAGATTTTTACTGTAATTTAAAACTACATTGTGCATCTATAGAATCTGAAATTTATAAAATATACAGGTGTTTAAGTGGCATTTTATTTTTTTAGTTATGTACCCGTAACATCTGTTTTATTTCAAACAGGATACTACTGCTGTTACAAAGCCCATGCCTATTCCAACCATTGATGCATCCAGAACACAGGTAGGCTTATAAACTTCGGTTTGTTAAATTTATGCATTTTGATGTGTTAATTTTGGTAAAGCATTTGATAAATACTAGCAGTGATTTAGTCATATACAATTTAAACGCACTGAAAATGTGCTATAGGGTACCCCTCACTCTATAGTGACCTGTAACATTCCCAGACACAAGGAAGAACGGAAACAGGAGTTGTTTTTATTAAAAAAAGATTCAGTATTTGCCAGGCTGGTACAACAGCAAACGGATAAATACAAACACATAACAGGAAACATGACTCCCAAGTTTGATTCATCTATGACTCAAACTCAAAGAAGCTTTATTGGCATGACAATCAAATTTGTGTTGTCAAAGCAGACTTACAAGATATTAAATAAAATGGACAAACATATGTATACAAATAAACATATATACATAGTGGACTATACATACAGTGTTGTTTTATTTTGACAATAAATAAGATCATATCATTTTAACAATAGTAAAAAGAAGTGTATGTGTGTAAGACATGTTACCCACTGTCCCTCAGCTGTGTGTGTATAGTGCTGTTAGTGTGCAGCTCTCTCTTTGCTCACGGTCTGGTAGGGAGATGAAGTGAGGGATGATAAGTAATTTGGGAAAGAATTGGAAGTGGATATGCTGATTTCCGGTACACTGAGTGAGGAAGTGTAGTTTCATCTCTACTGTGCTACGGGGGGGCATTGCTGACACTGTCTCCCCTCTCAGGGTCACCAAGTCTGGGGCATAGTGCCCCGTTTCTATAGACAGGTCATGTGCGATCAGTCTGTACCTCGTTAATGTGTGTCTTAATTTAGTGTGATACTGCAGTTCAGATATCTGCTGCGCTGTGCTGTGCTGTTGGTTTAGGGCCAAAGAACACTGCATTTAACTTTAGTTGTCGTGTTCCAATAATTCCGATTTATTTCTGAGTCTGTGTAATTTTATTCTAATCAAGTTTGCAGATTTTTTTTCCTGTCCCTTAGTCATTATTGTGTTAGTGATGTGTAAGTCTGTGTTTGTGTATCAGTGTGTGTGTGTTGATGGTGTATTGGTGACTTTCGGAGTTAAGACTAGAGTCACCCCCTTTTTAAGTCCCTGTTAAGACACTTGCAGTTTAGGTGAAATCCCAATACCTCACCTGCGTACCTGGCTCTGCCTCTTATTTAAAAAATGTTCATCACAATATATATTTTTTTGCAAAACTTTGTGTTTATAAATCATTACTGATGTTGTAGCCACATTTATCCCAGTAAATAAGATAAAAATGAAAGAAACAAACATTAAAGCTAATACTGTGTGTGTGTGTGTGTGTGTGTGTGTGTGTGTGGTTGTTTTGAAAATTGTTTTTATTTTAGCACTGAATACATGGTGGTTTTACTTGATGTGCATGTGGTTCTTTGCAGAGACTGCCCAGTAAAGAACTGCCGGATGCTTCCTCTCCGATTCCCACAAGCAACCTGCGCATCATTAAGAACTCTATCCGACTCACTCTCAACCGATAGCATTGAATTATCAGAGGGTGATGCTCCGGGTGGCAGCCGTCCCAAGATTTTTGTTACTTTGGTCACCCAATTCTTTCTGGCTAATTTCCTTCAGAACTAGGCAGGTGTCTTGGGATCAACAGTACTTTTAAAATGTTGGCTGCCTCAGATGGCTTGTCTAACCTCCATGAAATGATTACTGCAAAGTATTAAGACTATTGATTTTTATATCGTCTCAAGTGTCAATGCCATGTGGACATCCATCAGCGCATTTTTGAAATGTAATTTGTACAGTAGCTGTAGTTTGTATATAATGTCTTTAAAACCATTGGTAATCTTTCTATATCATACTAATTTTATTTTACTAAGGAAAAAAAATCCCAAAAAAATATGTCTGGTTTGTTCATGTAAAAAATTCCAAGTGTGTGCTTTTTTTTGTTTTGTTTTCCTTTTTTCATACGTTCTTTCCTCGTTCTCCTTCAGTCTTTATTATCGCTGTCATGGTTCAGGCTTAGATTACATTTAGTAAAGGAGGTGGTTGTAAGTGGGCTGGAACACGACCCGCCTACTGACTGACCCATCGCAGAAACACTGAACATACTCCCATCCCTTCACAAGTGAGAAGACGGAATATAGGGTTCGCGTGGCCCGGTATGTGCCGCCGATGACTTGACGGTCCAACATCAAGTGAAGTGTGGATGTGTATGATGGATTTATTCCCTGACTTTAGGGCTTCACCTCTGCACCTCCCATGGAGGTTTCGTTGGCAGCATCTTCCTTTCAGTGCAACAAATGGAGAATTGTATTCTCAGTGCAATTTTGTTTCACCCCACCCCTCCCCTATACCTGTACAGAAAAAGTGTATTAAAGTGTCTTGCCATCTAATTTGGGGTTCATTCAGAATTTTATTTATATTTGCTTATTTGTACAATGCAAAATTTTATATTGCAGGCTTCCTGTTGGAGTTTTCCTCGAGCATTAGTTTCATTCTCACCTTTTGGCTTTTTGGGGGAAAATACAGCCGATCATTCATGTTGACAGTGTTTCTTCTTCCTCTTTTTTTTCTGTTTTGTTTTGTTTCCTTTGTTTTTTAAGAGCTAAAGTGCTATTTCAAAACATATTTTTGTACATGTATTCTGCCTCATTGAAACTGAGACCATAAAATTTCACAAAACCCCACCACGTGTCTGTCTATCGCTTGTCTGGCTGTTTTATGGGGCTCTGGACATTCCTTTGAATTGTACACGGAATTGCCCATAGGAACTTTGGAGGAATGCTCCATTACTGCTCTGCCTCAGATCTGGTGATGTCAGCAGATTTGAAAGTTTAGTCACTTACTGACTGCAAAATAATTTAGATATACAGGGCTTTGCAAAAGTATTCCCCCCCCGCCCCCAAAAAAAATTTTTTTTTGCCACATTTCAGGCTTTAAACATGGATATGAAGAAGAAAAAAAATCTTTTTTTTTAACAAGTGGGACACAATCATGAAGTGAAAAATGTATTGTATATTTAAAAAAAAAAATCTGAAAAGTGGGGCAGGCAAAATTTGTAGCGCCACCTTTTGCGGCGATTACAGCTGCAAGTCACTTAGGGTTTGTCAAGAAGTTTTGCACATCGAGAGTTTTGCCCATTCTTCCTTGCAAAACAGCTTGAGCTCAGTGAGGTTTGATGGAGAGCTCTTTCCACAGATTCTTGATTGGATTCAGGTCTGGACTTTGATTTGGCCATTCTAGTGCCAGAGTATGTTTATTTGTAAATCATTCCATTGTAGATTTTGCTTTGTGTTTTGGATCATTGTCTTGTTGAAAGAGAAATCTCTGTCCCGGTCTCGGGGCTTTTGCAAACGCCATTTTGGTTTTCTTCCACAATGGTCCTATATATGGCTTCACCCATCTTATCAATTTTAACCATCTTCCCTGTCCCTGCTGAATACAAGCAGACCCAAACCATAATGCTGCCACCACCATGTTCCTCCAAACAACGTTTTGCATTGTGGCCAAAAAGTTTGATTTTGGTTTCATCTGACCAGAACACCTTCCACATGTTTGGTGTGTCTGCCAGGTGGCTTGTTGTAAACTTCCATTAAGGCCAGGTTTGTGCAGTGTATTATTTAGTGTGCGTGAGTGTGCCCGGCGATGGATTGCCACACTGTCCTGGGTGTATCTGCCCCCACGTGACACTAACCGATGATTAAGTGGAAGATAATAAATGAATGAAAATTAACGCTCTACACAGAATTAAGTACTGATTTCTATTTGAAATGTGTTTAATCTATAAAGCAGTTTAGATATTTTTAGCTGATATATTATTTATTTTTTTAAATATTTTGGCATCTGTATAAGGTGGCTTAGTGGTTAGCACGTTCGCCTCTAAGCACTAGGGATTGCCGGTTTGAATCCCGATCTGGGTAGAGTTTCCATGTTCTCCGCGTGTCAGTGTGGCTTTTCTCCAGGTTCTCTGGTTTCTTCCCACAGTCCAAAAACCAGGATTCCAGGTAAATTGAATGCTCCAAATTGCCTCATATAGTTTGTGTGTGAGTGAGAGTGTGCCCAGCAATGCATTGGCACTCTGACCTGGGTGTATATGCCCAGCGCCCGAGATGTTCCCTCCTGGATGGGCATGGGGAACCCCACACCGACCCTGGTAGAGTAATAAGTGGAAGATAATGGATGGATGGTATCTGTATATTTCGGATCTGGATATAGTATTGGCATGGTCCATCTCACTGTTCAATTTTAAAATGTAGTCTATAATAATGTGGAAAAGCAATGCATCCTTAGGTTACTTTAATAAAACTTTAAATCTCATTAACCCCCCTGAAGTATTCATCTACATCGAATCATATGTGTCTCTTATTTTATTATAGCATTCATTTTTTTCATTTATTTTAATGAATAGCCCGGCACACTGAACCTATTCTCACGAGTCAAAAAACAAAACAAATCAAGCGGCCCCTTATCCAATTAACTTGTAGTCCTTTCATTTGTCTTGTATTTCTTTCTCATAACCTCTGAAATTTATAATTAGACACAAATTACACAATAATCATAATGCAAAAGTTTTACAAGAACAAAGTCTGTATGTAAAAGTTGCATTAAGCAAAAGGCAAAGGTGACCCGAGCTGTGATTTACAGGGTGTGTTGTGGCTCTGATAAGATTTTGGCTGCGGGATACTGCAGTCTCTGGCAGGATTGTGAATTGACCTATGAAAATTAAAAACGGTTGACGATAAATTAGCCATTACTTGCCAGACCTTTATCACTTACACAACAGCATCCTGACAGCTCCTTAGTGCATTGTAAAATCTACATAAGAGGTGGCAAATGGACACTAAAGTTGTCATGCATTCATAATATTTATAGCTTTTTGATGGAATGCAATCTCAACAGGGTGCATCTTTTCATGCCGTTGTGTATTTTCTGTATGTTTTGTGCAGCTCTGCATGGAAAATGCCAGCCTGGGTTCTGCTGTGTTATTTGTTGTCACACACCAATCATTAATGGTAACCTTTATTCTAATCATGTCCGATTGCTTCACAAAGTCTTATCTTATAACAATGAAATGCTTGTTTTCTCCCCTAATTATTTGCTATTTCTGACTTTGAGAAAGACAGGGACTTTAATTCAGGAAATGGAAATCAATGTTTACACTTTTAGTGAGTATTTGACACTTTTAATAAAGACGATTCAACAAATGACCAATGGTTTAATTCCCAATCAGCGAAAAGCATCATCCCCAGGGTTACGGTAAATCAGGAGTCAGTATATTGCACAGCAACATAAATTCTAATACTCAATTTAGTATAGTAGTCTACTCACCTACTGCTATTAGAAGCTGATGGGAAACAAATGTACTGTAAGGACTGTGTAAATTCAAATTGACACTGAAGCCCTAACAGTAACCGGAAACACATGTATCCATTTTCAAATTTATGAATGAATACCAGAATTCTATAATACTATTGTTGTTCTGCTTACTTATGTGGGATTCATTCAACCATTACCCCAGGTCCATTCAAATCCCAGGTCCACTGAAGTTACCATTGTGGGTCCTTGAGCAAGACCCTTAACACTAATTGCTCCAGGGTGCTGTACCAACCCTGTGTTCTGACCCCAACCAAGTTGGGATACTTGTAGGTCGCTTTGGATAAAAGCGTCTGCTAAATAACTAAATGTAAATGTCATTTATCTTCCACTTAATCCTCTAGGGTTGCAGTGGAGTATGGGTGCTGGGCAGATACACACAGGACAGGGTGCCAATCTATCTGGGCACATATTTACTCACTCACAAACAGACTGCCGTATATAGGGGTAAATTACAGCAAATTTAGATTGAATACATGTTTTTGGACTGTGGAAAGAAACCCACACAGAAACGGGGAGAATACTAAAATGGCACTAAGCTTCAAACCTGGATCCCCAGGGCTGAAAGAAGAATATGCTAACCTCCAAGTCACCATGCCACCCCTGTATGCTTATACAGTATGCTTACATTATTTATGCATCTTCGAATGGCTTATCACAAATAACTTATTATCCTGTGATATTTTCCAAACACTTTCTCAGGTGTAATGTGGGAGTTCATCGCTGTGGTGACCCCTGGATAATAAAGGGTTAAAGTCAAAATAAGAAGAAAATAAGATTTTCCAGTAGTGGGCTGTGAAACACTTTGGTTTCCGGATAGTGGGCAGAATACTTTCTCTGGACAGAATCATAATATGGAATCCATTTTGGTGTTTACTGGGTATTACTATAATAATTTTAATGTTTTATGTAATATAATGACCAGATGTCTGGAAAGACATTTATACCAAGATAAAAATAAGCTCAGCAGGTGTCCTAAGTACATTTAAAAGACTGCCAGGATAGTCCAAGATTCTCCAAATCATGTCGGTGTCTCAATATACGGCTAAACAAGATTAGTTGGAGACTGGAACACAAGTAACTTGATATTAAGTGTGTGAAAGAAATTTACGAGCCCTTTTCTAAGGGAATATGCATTACAAACTTTGTGTTTAGATGACATTTTGTTTCTTAATTCTTACTGTTACCAAGGTTTCAGTGCTTGGATGTTCTTATTATTCCCTCCTTCTAATGTTGCCTGGAAAAAAAAACCTTTAAAACGTGTGGAGCCTTCAATTTTTTTCCACATCACGAAATCAGTCTGGCTGTGTCCACACAACAAACCTTTGTGCATATGTGCATCACTAATGAGCTAATTAGTAAAGCAAGCTGTTGCTAAGCTGTCTATAGCTATTTTTCTTTGTGTATAGCTTTCTGATTTATTTATATACACTGGAGATCAAAATTAGAGAACAACACACAATTTCCTAAATGTCAAGGTCACTATGTAGTCCTATGTGA
>JAOUQT010020299.1:0-11816 GCA_025769995.1 Xyliphius kryptos
TGTTTGTCAGCACAGTGTCCAGAGCATGAAGCAGATACCAGGAGACAGGCCAGTACACCAGGAGACATGGAGGGGGCCGTAGGAGAAAACATCCACCGCCTCATCAGGAGCATGTCCAAGCGTTGTAGGGAGGTCATACAGATACATGGAGACCACATACACTACTGAGCCTCATTTTAACTTGTCGAGGAATTTCCACTGAAGTTGGATCAGCCCGTCATTTGATTTTACACTTTGATTTTGAGTAGGATTCCAAATCTTGAGCTCCATGGGATAACTATTTTGATCATTTTAATGTTATTTTGTTCTCAACGCATTCCACTAGCCACTAAATAAGTTTCAACTGAAATATTTTATTCATTGAGATCTAGGATGTGTTATATTGGTGTTCCCTTAATTTCTTTTGAGCAGTGTATGTCATTTTTTTTTTTAATCGAGTGCTGTTATAAAACACATGCAGTCAAATGACCCAGGTGTCCAATAGTGAGAATGGTAAAAACTGCTCACCCGGACTTTAGCAGCAGGTCGTTCTCCAGACTCCATCTGCTGTCGTAGTTGTGATATCTCTTCAGCTAAGATCTTCCTATCTTCAAGCAGATCCTTTAGATGCCGCTGAGCCTCCTCTGTACTCACCAGTACCTCAATCTCATTCAGAAGCCAGGCCTTACAGAGGACCAGGTAGAGTTTCAGAATTGTGGGCATTTATTTAAAAAAAAATACATTTTTAGACAATGAAAATAATATACATATTAAAAAACAGAAAAGACCATTTTTTAATTTATGACCAGCATTGTTGTCTTTACAATGGAAGACATACGGCTGACAACAATGACAGTTTGACTTTCATACCTTGACTCTGGCCGCTACACCCTCCATACCACGGTTATGTGTGTCTTTGCGCTTCTCAGCTACTTCACTCCTTTTTAGAAGAGCGTCCTTTAAGCGCTTGTTGGCTGCAGCGGCCTGAGATATAAGATTTGAAACATGAACAAATTGTTTTAATTTGTAGAAAAATATTCATTACCCATATTTACTAAAAAATATTATCTTTAGGCCAGGCAAGCCAACATAAATCATTATTGATCAGTCAGTCACACAGTGCACGTTGGTAGAGTGCTGTAAAACACTCCACAGGTTTGAGAAATAAAGGATGCAGGGGACAGGGAAGTGTCTCGGTTAACCATGCTTATCAGCACTTTTATTACAGCACAGTATCAGAAGCACAAACCAGTGCATGGTCTAGCCCTCCCACCACAATCACATCTCACTTAAATGTACATTACATTCAAACTACGGTGTTGGGCAGGTATTGATTGGTTGTTTAACACTGTTTATACATTACTCATTTTCAAGGCAGGATGGGTATTTTCCATAAAGTGTTAACATTATTTTATAGTAGTAATTGTATTATTTCTTTATGTTGTATGTTATCTTAAATGTGAGTTATCAGTTTTGTGCTTTTATTTAATTTGATTAGTCTTTGCTTTTGTTTTCTCACAAATGTCCGCCACTGACACTGCCAATCATTTAATGTTCTACTTCTACCTGTTTACGACGCTTGCTGTCAATTTTTATGACGAAACCGGCAGTGAGTTAGGTAAGGTTTCAGTGTGTCTGCTGAATAAGGATATATTACATGCCATGCTGTTAGCTTATACAAGTGTGTACACCCCTGATCTTTTTTTGTTTGAAAAAAAAGTTTCCATGTCTCCATTTTAATTGACTCGATGTATGCGAGATCTAGTACAAAGAAATCTAAAACTTACCACTTTCTTGGTAAGGAGAGGGAGTAGGACTATTTTTTCGACGATGTCAAACACTAAATACACCTGCTTGAGTTGGTATTTTGAATCCACCTACATATGTTAATTAGTAACCCCCTCGTTCCAAAGAAAATAATTACATCCAGATATCGGTCCACCATCACTGATCATTTGGAAGCCTACTTGAGAACTGGCATTAGCAGCTACTGTTAAGACAACTCACATCTGGCTGACAGCATTCAGTGTAAATCATCAGAATAATAGTGTTTTTGTCCCCCCATTGTTTCCCTTGTATTGCTAAAAACCAACATGATGTGTATAAAAAAGTGTAAACATTAAAGCTTAAAAAAATGAATCAATTAATATAAAAAAAAAAGATGAATCCTGGTACTTTACGAGGACCCATCAACTGGAAAAGTAGAGCTCAGGCCAGAAAAGTGTGGTCACAACTGCTTTAAACAGTTGACTCAAATATACTGACCTCTTCAGTTTTGCGGCGCAACACATTGGCCTGTTTCTGAAAATCCCTTTCAAGTTTCATCATCTCATACTGCCGCTTACGATCCTTACACACACAAAAAAAAAGCTCTGGGTTATAAATATTCAAAATACAAAAAGATATCTAGATATAAAAAACACTCAGAAATCATCCAAAAATTTTTTTTACATCTAACCTTTTCTTTAAGCTGCAGAACTTCTCTGTCTTTCTTTTGCTTCCATACACGGAATTTCTCAGAATCCTCTTTCATTTGCCTCATCAGCTGAACGCGCTGGGCTTTCATAGCCTATACATTTACAATAAAATGACATTAGGTGGAGACTTCTGAAATGATTTGTTTATTTATGAGATGAACATCTGGACAGCATCACTGGCTACTTCCTGAAAGGAACAGCTGCACGCAATACACTCACTGGGGTTTAGGAAATTTAGTATCTCCAATTTTGGAAACCATTTACAGTCTGATGAAGAGTGATATATCTCTATTAAATTTATTGGTAAAATAATAATTAGGCACTCTACATATTAATAACATCACACTTATTATATGAATTGTTCTAATTTGAAGACATACCTGAATCTCCTGGTTGAGCTTTGTAACACTGCGCACTGAAGACTCTTTAAGCTTTAACAGCTTCGACTGGTCCTGTAGCTTTTTCTTTAGTTCTGTTATCTGGCTCTCCAGCTCCTGTAACCGCTTCCTGCGCTGCTCACTTAATCTGGGGAGAAATCAGACATTTTATTTTTTTAATGCATAAGGCCTACATTTATTTAAATAAAAAGTAGTAAGTGCTTACTTTGCCTGATTAGTGTCTTTCTTAGTAGAGTGGAGAGAAAGAATCAGATCTTCCCTTTCCTTTTGCAAAAATCCAACTTCAGACTGCAGGTTTTTAATGTTTTCCTGAAAATACAGGTACATAATTCATCACAGTTGTAAACGTTACAAATCTGATAACCAGTTCCATGACTTGGTTTTTCAGGGGTTAATTGTCTATAACAGCGGTTCACAAATGTTGAGTTGTGACTCAAAAGTGGATCATGGACAGCTTGTAAAAAATCAAATCTGTGTTTTGCAAGTTGCTTTAGACTTAATCAGCTTCATCAGATTAGGTGTACAAGTCTCATTGCCCCATTAAGTTCCCCTTGAGAAGTGAAAGTGAAGTCAACGCTTAACCGTTGGCACTATCATGACACAAGCGAGTTGACAGATTCAGCACCCATCAAAGAAAAAGAGCAGAAACATTTGAAGAACAAAGTTAAAGAAGGAAATCATTAAAAAATATAAGTGTCAATAAGATTGCTAAAATCGGCCACGTGTATGGCATATAAATGTCTATTCCAGGATTTACCTGATGCTCCATTTGAATGGGTTCCAGGTGACTGTCATTCTGGCACATTTTCTTAACAAAGGCCTCTTTCAAAGCAAGGACTTTATTGAGCTCAATGAGTTCTTTGGACATCTGAGCCTGCCGCAAGGCATGTTGGGTAGTAAAGGTCTCAGTGGAATTTTTGATTTGGGGATCAGTAGTGAGGTCCTGAAATCAGAACAATAAATAATGTGAGAACAATCATTTTATAACCGTACTTTCAAATACCGTTATACTACAAAATGTTCCACACCACCGGTGAGCCACTGGCTGGACTGGTACTCGCGTCAACATCATTGTCCTGGTTGGAATGACCTGAAGTTATTGCATCTATGGTGGCTGCAATTCCCACACTCTCACTCTGAAGACACAATAAATTAAAAAAATTGTTTAAGTGAAAATAAACAATAAAAACAGCAGAAAAATGATTCAGCATCAGCTAAATGTTATCTCTTACTTGTAGTTCTAAGATCACATTTTGCAGGTTGCGAATAATTTCTACATTTTCTTTAAGCTCCTGATCTTCCAGGGTCTCGACCACTTTCTGTAGGTCAACTTTACACCTAAAAAAATAAACAGTCACAAGCTTTAAAAAAAGAAACAGCCGTGTAAATGACCATTGTTCCATTATAAATGGCAACAACACTTACGCAGCATGTTCCCTCAGTTCCTCCAGCTTGCTCTGAAGTTTCTCGTTTGCTTGTTCTGTCTGTCAAGGTGGAAAATAAAGTAAAATCTAATTGATAATTAATGTTTAAATAACTAAGAATGAATAAAAAAAATTCCCAATTATCCTGTGTCTGGTCAGAAAATTGAGCTAAAGCATTACAGTGCAACAAATCTTTTGCTGAATCACCTAATAGACACCAACTTACTATAATGATTCGTTCACACATGAGGGCTGTTTGTCCTACAGCTTCGCTGAGCTCTCGACTTAGCTTGCTGTTCTCATCCTGCAGACTTTTATTGCGTTCTAAAATCTTCGACACATTCTCAGCTTGCTCAGACCTACAGTGCAATCAACGTGACAAAATAAAAAAAAATAAAACAAACTACATAACGAGTGTTACAGCTGCAAAAAAAGAAGCAACCTGGGTAAAATCTCATGTAGATGTAATGTGTAGGCACCTAAACCTTTTTCCCCCCCAATGTATTTGAGTTGGCCATGTAAGACTACAGACAATGCTCAAGTGTAAAAGATCATTCTGCTATTCCACGCAGGTTCAAATTTCCAAACGGCCTGGGCTTATAATGTATTATTATTTATGGTTTGCTAGGTCTGTCAAAACAAATAAATCATAAATTTAATGTAATTTCACCTTTTACCACTGATACTTTTCTAATACTACCCGTCTGCCTCTGAGAAGTGAAGACTTGTCAGATATTCAGAGGCAGAAAAAAGGTAATTTGTTATTAGCCTGTGATGAAAGGACCGATGCACCTGACAACTACTGATTTTACATTCATGTCAGCATGAACGTGACAAAGGACAGATTTAAGGTATTTTATACAGTTTGTTTAATTTTATCTGACTCTCCAGATATGAAGGAAATGCCCGTGGAGTTGTTTACACTAGAGGGTTACATTTAAAAAAATAAATGTAATTGTGAAAAAAACAGTTTTATAACTGTGTGTATTTTTATATAACTTTACACCTAAAATGTCACCTACAATTACCTGCATTTGAAATACAAGGAAAAACATTTTTGGTTGAAATATAAACACATGTTTATATAGGAGCAGATTGTTCAGCAAAAAGATTAGAGAAAGTAACTGACCCTGAAGGGACAGGAGCTATTCCTCCTCGGGCATGCAGCAGCATTACTTGCAGCTCTTGCACCTAAAATGATGTAAAACACAATTTATCTGCCAGTGAGACACACAAGTCCCAACATTAAGCCAAAAATTCAATTACACGAACATCAATAAGAAAGTTTATAAATGTCTTCATGAAGTAATAGGATGCTGCAGTCCCCAGAGAAGCAGACAGAAACAGACATGCAAACAGCTCAAAGAACCCTAACCATCACTATACTGCCCCCGTAGCTGTGGTCATGTGAATGTTAGTTCTTAAAATTCAGATTTTAAACCAGTTTTAACAAAGATGATATTTACGTATATATTTAAGATCTCAGTCAGACAGCAATAATGCAAAATGAACTATAATGAACTATGCGAAATGTTTTATTTTTCCTGATTCTTCGTGAAAATGTAAGTATTCAAAAGTCAACAAATGCCCATAAAGCAAAGGTTTAAGTCTTACTGTTGTCCTTTTTAAATGTGAAATTTAGTACCTGCAGCTTCAGTCGTTTCATCTCTGCAGCACGTGGATCCACATTGAGAACAGGCTTGTTCTTAATTTTCCGTGCTCGATCTGCATAGCGCAATGTGTTTATAGTTTCTTCGATGTTGGAGTCTGCAGGGCTCACACATGCAATCATCAAGGTGTGACTGTTTCCTCCCAATGAATCTAAATATTGAAAAAAAACAATGTTACATTCAAAGAATACCAGTACACTTAAATGTACAACACCACACCAAACAAGATTCTTAAAAATATTGAAATACTTATAAAACTGTCAACATTTGCTGATTTGTTTGTTTAACCAAAACTATGGCTAACAGTTATAATTTTTAAAGATCTCAAATGGGTCAGTTTTAAATTGTGTAAAAGCGACTTTAGGTAATTTAACCAACACTATCTCTGATCAATTTCAAATCAATGGAAATAAATAAAGTTAATTTTATACAATGGAGTACAACAAAAATAAATAATTACTTACCCTGCAACAGACGGGTCAGTTTGGAGTCTCTGTAAGGAACAAATGTGCCTTTCTTACTCTCATCACCCAGGGCACTAATCACATTTCCCAGAGATAGCAGGCCTCTGTTGATGCTGATCCCTGGACAACAATACAGATATAATCTCAGGATGGAGTGCAAGTTCTTTGATCATGACAGAATAAAAACAAAATTTGTGCTACCCTCTTTGAGTCGGTCTCCTTCCGCTTTCGTTTTTTTCTGTCTCTCAGAACCAGCAAGATCTACCAAGTGCAGTTTAGAGACCACTGCCTCATTTCTAAATGAGAGGTTAAAATTTACTAGGTAATCCACAAAAATATGCATTTACTTCAAATATAAATTAATCTGCACAATACAGACAATCTAACAATGCAAACCTATAAATTACTCTATACATGTTCTAACAGTACATAAGGCCATGGCACTCCTTTTATTCTGTTAACATATAAAAAAAGGGCATCACACTCATCAGAAACCAATACACACACATCCACACAAGTCAGCTGCTTTACTTCCACTGATCATCTCTCATTTTATACTAATAAAAGTATTTTACCAGATTTATTTCAGCACCACTGTGTGCATGGTATACATTAATTTTTAGAAGTGGTATACAGGAGAGAATGTAGCAGGAATGTCTGTAGATATCCTACTTGTCTCCACCCCGTCTTTGCTCGAGGTTAATGGTAAAGATGGCGTGGGAGCGGGACGAAGCAGCATTCATAGCAGTGGAGCCCACAGTACGGGCAGAGTTCCCCAACTCCAGACAACCCACCATCTCCTGCGCTGCAAAGACTTCCTTCTCAGTAAGTCCAACAATCTACAGAACCAGGACACACAGTAAATAAACATCTTGAGGCTTTTTTTGCATTATTCTTACCTGGTATCACAATAATATTTTAAAAAGATGAATTCGGTTTTTCTAATAGATTTTAGTTATTTTTCTTAATAGATATATGTATCTTTTTAACTTTCCCAATTTCTTTCACTGTGAATTTAACCATTGTGGTTGATTTTTTGTTATAAATAAAGAATCATTTCTATTTATGAATTGAACACAACAGCACCCCGATCTTTGGCACAACTTGTCAACAATGCAAATCCTCAGCTTCAGATGGAATTAAAAAGTGACATTTAATGTTGTGAAACTATACCATGGCATGAAAAAATTATAAATATAGAGGAGTGGGTTCACAAAGCAATGTTAGAGTCACAGACATAATTATAACTAGTGTCAATTTATAATCTCCAATTCACTTGGAACTCCACTGTGGGAGAAGACGGACAGACGCAGGAAGAACAAGCAGACTTCAAATGAACACCATGTCGATTCTTCCTGGATATCAACCCAAGGACCTTCGTACAGTAAAATCAGAAACCGCTTTACATTTGCACACATGAATTAATATTTATTTTGGAATAATTGTTTGAAACAGCAAACCAAGGTTCCAATGTTACTTTATGACTACTTACTTTGATGCCCTCTTTAGGGTCTTCTCTGATGCTGATTACAGATTTGTCCTTTGACGTGCATAAAAGATCCAAAATCTCTTCATTATAAATCTGTAAAACAAAAAACAGCAACAAATATTTGGACCTTTAATATTTCATGCCTTGTTCTTTAAGTGCCATAATAATATTTAAATGAATTTAACTTAAGAGCTCACTTATATTTACTACCTCAAGATAGGACACAGAAAGGATGAATTCACTGTCACTCCTTTTGTCTTTCTCCTGAAAGATTTTCTGCACGACTCTGGGTATAACCCCAACGGTTGGCTCATTGGCTTGTGCTGATGTGTAGGTGCCACCCATGGAGAAAGTCTTCCCTGAGCCTGTCTGGCCATAGGCTAGCACCGTAGCATTATAACCTGTCAATAAAAAAAATGCTTTAAAAGATTCCATGCACCGACATGGAAAATTAGTTACGCATAAGGAAATCTGTCCAAACCTTTAAATAGTCCAGAGAGCAAAGGTAAAACAGCTAGGTTGAACACTTCCTCCTGTTCCGTTGTTGGGTCGAAAACGTAATCGTATGTGAAGGCCTTGTCATTGCCCACCACCACCTGAAGGACATGCAGCAATCATATAACCTACTAATGATCTAAGATAATGTATTTTCCACCAAAGGTCAAGATAACCAACCAAATTTACAAAGACTGACTAAAGGCTTAAACCAACTAAACAGCAGTAGTCATTTCCATTGTTCATTCATTTAAACATAAAACTGTTGGGTTGTTTAAAGTTAAAGATGGTATTTCATTAAAAAAAATTCTTGAAAACATCAGTTGGGCTGCCACTAACCACGATTTTTTTAATTGATTTAACTATCAGTCCATTATATTAAATTTGTGGACTAGTCTTAAAGATTTTTTTTCCAAATAAAAAGAACTGATTGTCTCATGCAAGTTTGTTTTAATTTAACAACAAACTGCAAAAATTTACTCTACAGCATAGTAACCAAACATAAAGAAGGTTCATTCAAGCGGTCATGTAATTTGTAAACAAATCCACATTTCTATTAAACACTTTATCAAATTTGCGTTCTCCATTGTAAACAAATTGCAAGCCTTAGCAGCAATGTTAATCTAATTAATTTAAACTATGTTGTCTATTTATTATTCCATACACAATGAATTGTGCTTAAATATCACAAAAATAAAACAGATAAGGACAAAGAATAAGCTCAGGACCAAATCTAAACATTTACTCAAGAAGCTACTGATTTAATGACAATTCTGAGGTAAGTCAGCCAGCCTCTTTTAATGGAAAAAACATAAATAGAAACTTGTAGTGGCTTTAAAGGGCACACATGTTTATGTGGTTCAGGCATCACGCTGGTGCTGCCTTGAAATGCCATTCAAGATTTGCTTTATCTTCACTTTAGCACACTATGGTCATGAATGAGATGGTGGGGTGATGTAGTTTCTCTGCTCATTCACATGGTCATATTTGTATTAAACATTTGAGTTTGTATTCTGCAAAAAGGTAAATAATAAACACCAAAAGGGACTGATTAACTATAGATGACAAAGCCTAATTAAGTTGTTCAAGATTAAAGACCTGTGGTTCTCCAGGCACAAATGTCATGCAGCTCTGACATCCCTCACTGAGCTCCTTGGGCACCAGTGGTCGACAGCGCAGGGCCACTTTCACTTTGTCCTCCTCCTTACTCATTCTAAAAGGATGAAAAACAACAGAACATGCAACATTTCATTCATCAGTCCAAACAATATGATTTACACAGATTTTAATATTTTGTACAAAGTGAACCCAACATGAGCAACTCTGTTCTGATGCTTGTGCAATTAATCATTGTTAAAAATGTGACAATTTATCGTAAAATCAACTTCGTCATAACGACATAAAAAGAAAAATAAGTTTAGAACAAGTGCCGCAACTTGCACAGAAAAAAAAACGTCCTTTTTATATGGGAAAAAATTTGTTTTCTATTAAATGAATATACTGATTTGTACTTTTAAGGGAGACAGAAATATTTTTTAACCTTAGGTTCCACAAAACATTTTAATATTTTACGTAAATATTTAACAAAAGCCCTTTTTGATTATGGCATAATAATAATATAATTGTGATTATTTCTTAGACAATAATCATACCATCAAAACCATCCCTAGTTTTCAGTCAAATATTCAGACTGACAATGAACCATCAACCTCCTGGTCCATCATACATTACCACTGATTTAAACTCCATGTGATTTTAAATAAAAAGGGCAGTCGTAGGCTTGTGGTTATCCTTAAAACCTGAAGATCCCTGATCCGATTCCCAGTCCCACCATGCACTATAGCTAACCCCAATTGCTCCCCAGAGACCATATACAAGGCTGCCCACCACTCCAGGCACATGTACTCACTTCATTTAGTATTTTACTGTATGGGTGGGTTAAATGTGGAAAACAAATTCCTCTGTGTGCAAGTACAGTAGGTACTATAGGCACTAGGCACTATATGGAGCACTATAAATGTTTAAAGTCATGGGATGGTACATGGTAATTGTGTGCATGTGTATATATGTGGATTTCTAAGGAGAGATCATCCATCTCATTTACACCTCATGAAGTTCTACAGGTGCACCATAAAAAAGATTACTGACCAACTGTGTTACTGTATAGTACGGAAGCTCCACTGTGGCTGAAAGGAAGGCCCTACAGAGGGGGGGATGAAGGCCGCTATGAGAATCACCGGCACACAACTTTCTGCCATCGACAACCTTTACTGTCTAGAGCACACATTATCAGGGACTATTTTCACACCAGCCACTCACTGTGTAACCTTCTACCCTCAGGATGGATATCGGAGCCTCAGTGTCAGAACCCCCAGCACTCCCCACCACCATCATAGATTACTCAACTGAACTCATCCTACCTGACAAGTGCAAACGAATTTTTAAATACACTCTGACTACGTGTGGTCATTATGACCATTTATGCACCTTAATTTTACAAAACTTCACACAATAACCTTTTAATAGCACAATGTTATCCTTTTTGCACAATATTTGTATTGCACAGTACTGCCACGATCACTTTGTATTGCTGCACAATTCTACTATTTGCACTTCTGGTTGGTGGTTACAGCATTGAGTTGTCTCGTACTTCAATTAATCAATCAATAAACACAGCATCAATACTTTAATGATGTTGCCATTTTACATATGTAGTAATAATGTTCCGTGTTGCACTTACAGCCAATTTAACAAAACTGTGTTATAAACACTGGTGTTATAGTGTGACGTGTTAACCATTCACCGTCGTTTCACTATTTAACAATACATCTGAATCAGCGCTGTGCGGGACACCAAACTACATATACCATAAACTCCGTATGTAATATAAACGGCGACTACAAATCTAAAAGCTCAATTAGTGGCGAACTACATCTAGCATTAACGTTTAAATACTTCACTGGATGTAAAGAGTCGCATTCTCACGGTAATATTCACGTTAATGCAAAAACATGGCGTTTATCAGAGCTACGATAGATTAGGTTTAAATTACCCACCCGAGTGAAGATTAGCTGCCGGCAAGCAAAACTAATGAGCTTCAGTAGCGCATAAGACAGTTCGAATACTCCACAGATAAAACAAAAGGTTTAGCAACGAAAGACGTGGTGCGTGTTTTCAAAAGCAGCGCATTAAATGTTTTATCTCGTGTCGTTGCAGCGAGTCCCTTTCTTTCAACCCGCCACTTTCAAACCATGAAGCTCCGCCTCCACCGGTAACGCATCGCTTGCTCTGATTGCACACTGCCCCCTGTTGCTGGAAGAGCTAATTACACATCCTTGTGCAGGCGATGATGGATGCGGCGCCCTCCACAATAATATTTGGCACCCCTAATTGAAATGTCTTAAAAGCCTTAAAATACAT
>JAOUQT010020307.1:0-11815 GCA_025769995.1 Xyliphius kryptos
GTGTCTACAACCCACACAAGTTGCTCAGGTAGTGCAGCTTATTCAGGATGGCACATCAATGCGAGCTGTGGCAAGAAAGTTGCTGTGTCTCCAGAGCATGGAGCAGATACGAGGAGACAGGGTAGAGTGGAGGAGAAGACATGTGGCACTTGGAGTATGAGTAGAGTGAAGGGAAGGATGCAGTCCACTTGGAATATAGCGATTGGTGCACGGCTAGAGTGGAGGGGAAGGTGTGGGGCGTATAGCGATTGGTGCGTGAATAGCGTGGAGGGGAAGATGCAAGACTCTTGGCGTATAGTGATTGGCGATTGACAAGTAAAGTGGAGGGGAAGACGTGGGGCAGCTAACGTGAAGCTAATGCTGTAAGGCATGCTGTAGGGCATAGAACAGGTAAAGCCTATTTTATATATATAAACTCCAAAACCATCATTCATTTAAAAACAATTGCCTTTCAACTTTCATGTTGTTATCAAGTTCAACATATTTTTCTATTTAACCAAATGAGCCACAGCAATGCGTGGCCAGGTACAGCTAATATTTTTAATAAACTTCAAAAATTTAATTTTGTTCAGCAATGGATTGGCACCCTGTTCTGGGTTTATTTACTCAACGCCCAAAACATTTTCCCCTAGATGGGCACGGGGAGCCCACTCATAAACCTAGTGGAGGGTTAAGCGGAGGATTATGACATTATGATACATTCTGAATTATGATTGATTACAGGGTTATTTATATCGCTGCTGCCTGATCACCTCAAATCTCTATTTAAATTTTAATAAGCAATAAGGTTGCTGTCAACATTCCCTCTTAGGTGTAAATGTTTTACAGATTTACAGTTCACACCTGCACAGGTAAAACAAAGCACTATTTTGAAAAACATTCATCATGTACTGTATATCCCAAAACGCTGATTCCTTTGGGAAGTTTTTCATTTCACCCTCATCGACTCTGAATAGACTTTAATTAGCCCACAGCTTTTTACGTAGGGATTAAGACCAAGCATGGTATTCCGCTCACTTTCATGTCTCTGCATTCATATGCATGTGTGCGAGCAGCCTTCCAATTGGATAGACCTCTGTTAATGTATGATTACTTAATTTACTTGCAGTGTGGTCAAATCTAATTTGGGAGCAAAATAATTACCTGGCAATCAGACTAGTAATAGACTGTGACGAGGTGTTGATTCAAAGCGAAGTGAGCATGGCAAGCCCTTCAGCTAAGGATTTCTAAGGAGAATATAATGTGTCTGGAGAGTCAGGGGGCTTAAACTTCACATTCATTTGCATCTATTTGTCTAAGGCACATAAAAGGGAACTTAATGGGTTATATAAGGAGCGGCACACATTTTTTTAAAGCGCGCTACATTTCGACAACTGTCTGGTTTAAAGTGGTTGGGTGATAAATGCACCGCACGCATTGGAGTTTATCAGCCACATTTTATTAAGGTTACATTTTTACCTTCAGACTGAGTCTGCCAAGCAATTAATACTTAAATGAAACACTACAGATTTATAGGGGGTTCCCTTTATCAACAGCACAGTTTACTGAATGTATGGATTGGGTGCTGCATTGTGCTAATGGTTTAACTGTGTATATGATTGTGCTGCCATTACATAATTACATTTACATACAGTAGGTCATTTAGTAAATGCCTTTGTCTACTTACAATTATTCCAACTTGATGGTTGGGGTCAGAAAACAGGGCCAGTCATGATACAGCACCCCTGGAACATTGAGGGCTAAGGGTCTTGCACTAGGACCCACATTGGTGACTTTGGTGGATCTGGGATTTAAACCCACAACTTCCAGATTGATTGGTGTTAAGCACCCTAACCACTAGGCTACCATACTCACCTTTATTAACAAGTGGATGGTTGGGGCTAGAACACAAGGCCAGCCATGATACAGCTCCCCGATAGCAATGAGGGTCAAGGGTCTTAATAATAATAATAATAATAATAATAATAATAATAATACATTTTATTTCTGACACACTTTATAATTTAAATAAATCTCAAAGTGTCACAGGTGTCAACGAACTAGATAAAATATAAGACAACATACATACTCACATATACATGCATACATACGCACATACATATGTACATACATATATACATACATGTCCTAAATCTGGGCTTTAGACCCATAGCCTTTAGATTGGTAGCTCAACAAACCATCCACTAGGCTTCCAGACTCTCCATTATCAACAGCTTTATGGTTGGGGCTGGAGCACGGTCATTCTTGATTCAGCTCCCCGAGAGCAATGAATAACGTCCATCTCTCAGCGTTTGGGATCCAGGTTTGAATCCCAATTTGGGCTAAGTTTCCATGGTTTCCCCTTGTCTGCATGTTTTGTTTTGTTTTTTCTGGGTGCTCTGCTTTAACCCAACAGTAAAAAAATGTGGATTAAAGAATTGCCCTTATTTAAACTACCCCTTTGTAGTGTGTGTGTGAGAGTGTGCCCAGTGATTGATTTGCACGCTCTCCTGGGTGTATCTGCCCACCAACAGAATAGGCATGGGGGCTGCCCACCACCACGACCGTAGTAGAGGTTTAGGGGACAGATATGAGGAATTAATCTGAAATTGGAACATCTGACAGTAAAAAATACAAACATGCTGAAAGCATTTTTGAATACAGTTACAACTAACTCGGTACAATTAAATGTACAGTACTGTTGTCTGCAAAATCCTGCTGCGTGTGTGTGTGTGTGTGTATGTATGTATGTGTGTGTGTGTGTGTGTGTGTGTGTGTGTGTTCGCCTAAAAATATATATAAATTCCAGAATTCATCATGATTGATTTTCCTGTGGGTATTTAAATACACATCCTGGCTTACAAGCTAAAAATACCTAACCTGACCCTTTGCCTCTGCTTTGCATCTCTGATTACTCATTGACAAGGGTTACGATTGAGAGCAAACCCGATTCGTGCTGCATAAAACCACCTGATTACTAACATGCTTAGCATTTTCACCTGTGCTGCAGCAACTATAGCTTGACCATCTCAATGAAATGTGTGGGTCCCGCCTTCACATCCTTTTCATTTCACTTCTCTAAAAAGCTCTGGGGCTGTCCACAACCTGACCAGATCTCATTGGAAACCTAATTTGCTTGTTTACCGGTGTCAAGCGACATGATTCACCGAGTCAACTTACATTAGGTTCACTGGGGGCAGTTTTAAACCTGGCTATAAAGACCAAAAACTCCAGGCCTTCACCCGTTGTCCTTTTGTACAGTTAATACATGACATTGTAAAAGCATGTTAGCAATTGCATGATTATTATATTTTCATGAGATCATGGTTATTAGGGTGTGGCAGTTTAGTGGTTAGGATGTGTGGCTAAACACACACACGTGACATTGACCATCAATGACAGCCTTGTTTTGGCCAGTGAATCGTCTGAGGTTGTCGGGTTAAATAATCTGTATCAGCCCAAGAAATTACAGGGTGGGTTACGGGATGGAGACTGTGATAGGATGAAAAGGATCAGATTGAAGCCAAAGAGGATGCAGGCAGGAAAAGAAAGATGTGAAGAAAGCTGACACTGCAGGCTTCAGTCTACGGAGGTATGTACAAGAAATGTGCCAGCGATGCTTTTTTTTAAAATTCAGCGATTTACATTCCCAGCGCAGTCTTAAGTAGGAGCAAAATTTATAATTGCACTGCATCCGTCTTGGTGGTTCTGGCTTACCTCCTCGTAATGAAAAATCGCAACGGCGCGTTAATGTCGACACTTTGCTCAAAGTCTTTAAATGAGTTCTTACCCCTGAAGGCCACGTACTGTTGTGGGCTGAGTGGGCAGAGCATATGAAGGGCATCTATCATGTGCTCGGTACAGACCCGGTGGGAGGGGTCGAACTGGCAACGGGGCCACCACAGGTGTTTGATGAATAGGCTCTCTGTTACCCTGCACAGCTCATCCCTTTCCCAGGCCTGTTAGCATTAGCATCGATCTACTGTGACTGATGAAGGAGGGGCCTCATTCTCAGCACACGTTCTTCCAGCGCTAGATGGATCGAACTGACTCTCGAGGTCAGCGGCTACCGCTAGATCTGGGTAAAGAAAACATTTTCTCCCGCTCCTACAATAAAGCGACACACCGACATCTATTGTTCACTTGTCACCACTGGCAGGACTGCACTGCAGCCGTTTGGGTGGCTAAGCCGAATAAATGGGTACGGTTAGTGCTGTATTTCGGGGGTGGCATGCTTGCTAGGTCTTTGTAGAAGTACAGAATACATAGCACCAAGCTTCACTCACGGAACTTAAAGGCATGTGGCAGTGTCTTCCCTCAGGCTTGCCTGTCAGGCATACCCATAGCCTTGCAGTCTCCACCAAGAGTTGAATAGCATGTTCTTGCTCTCATTTAGTGTTCTACAGGGAGCGCACACACAAACTTGCAGAACAAATGTGCTGGGGGTGCACAGTGCACCTGGTCGGAAAAAAAACAACAACAAAGATCTAGATGTATCATTTTTGTTACAATTGGACAACATTGTGCTAAATACATGTTCGAAAAGTTTTATAATAGAACAGGTATAATTTGCGTGGTGGATTGTTCGTTGTTAGATCTGCAGTGATGCTGATGCAGTGAGGGGGTTGCAGTGCAGCAGTGCTGCTGTAGTTTCATTTAAACACCCTGGTAAAACCGCTGGGATAGGAATAATGTACAAACCAAATAATACCTGCTATGTGATGCTATCATCGGCATCCTGACTATTAATTGATTAGTTCATTGTACACATCTATTCTTTGTTGTACATTTGAATGTAATATATTCCAGGCTCTGTATTAAAGCCATTTTAATCTGTTTAATCTTTTGATTTCAGACAACTTTTTTTTTATCATTTCCCATTACACCCAAAACATTTGTACTATTGCTAGTGTTTGACACTGACTCAGGTGACGCATGCAGTTTTGATGAGCTGAATAAAACGGTGGTTGTTCCCTGCACCTGCTTCATGCACATCTTGCTTTGTATTCATAACGCATGGAAAAGCACCCTTAGCCGTTGTATCATGCGTCTCAACAAAATATGTATATGTATATATATATATATATATATATATATATATATATATATATATGTGTGAAAATACATAAAAAAGAAAATATTTTGGTAACACTTTCTGTGAATCTGGTATTCATAATGAATTATAAATACATTGCTAAAGCTTCATAACATTAGTCATAAAGTGTTATAGCAATCTGACATAAGGCATTATAACACAAATTGTTATATTGCATTATAATATAAAATTTGAATCATTTGAACATTATACTCTACATTCTAACACAATGTTATATCACTGTACATAAAGTCTGTAATTAGCATTAATAACCTTTTATAAGACACTATGTTCTAATAATAATGCAGTCCCTATATGAAGGTAAAAATTACAACACTTTATCTAATGTCTTTAAAGTAAGCTTATTAGACTTTATAAACAATTATTTGCACTTATATAGTCATTATTAGGATTGGCATTCATTAAACACAAATGTTATAAAGCTTTATGACACTGCCTTTTACAAAAAAGTAAGAAGAAACCGTTAAAAAAAAAACATTTCATAGTGCATTGTCACTGAGTTATAAAGCCTTACGACATATTCTTATAGCATTTTATATGAGTGTTGTTACGAACATCTATTTAAGTGAACAAAGGCTTATGACAAGTGTTTTGAGGCATTATAAATGCTGTTATACAGCTTAATGAATGTATTTTTAATGCGTTATGATAGTGTTACTGTTAAAATATACATACAACACTCCTGATCAAAATCTTTTTCATTTTGCACTATTGGATCTTAAGGTTCTGAGTAGAGCCTCACAATGCTAAAAGAAGATATAAGAAACTTTTGAATAGGGAATTTATTAAAAAAAAAAATTTAACTGAAATAGTTTAAGACCTTTGCTCAAAAAAAACCCGAAAACCCCATCAAAACAGAAATCAAAGTGGCTCAGTAATGAGTAGCTCCACCATTCTTGTTGGTCACTTCAGACATCATGCTTGATGCAAGTGTTTTTAGGAGGCTTGTAGAAACTTTGCTTCAAGTGTTGAAGATGGCTTCACAAAGAGCATCCACTGTCTATTTTTGTAAACTTCCCTTGCCACCGATCTACAAACGTTCTCAAATAGATTTAGATCAGGAGAACACGCAGGATGGTCTAAAAGTGTGGAAATGTGGAAAAAGTCCTTTGTCAGGTGGGCATTGTGAACTGCAGCATTGTGCTGTTGACGCCCCTGCTTAACCTTAAGATCAATTGTTTCACCGAGAAAAAAAAACAACATCTCAAATAATAATGGTCCAACCCCCCCCAAGGTTACCTTAGCCCCCAAACCCCCCATCAGAGAATACAACATTTTTTCACCTTTCAATGTCCCATGTTTAGTGCGTCCTGGCAAAGAAAGAAACATTTTTGGTTTCTCAAGCCTCCCTCACAGATGCTGTCTGATTGTGATGCAGTCAGCACCAGTAATGGTGAGTAGAGGCCTGTCTTCACAGAAAGCCATTCGGAGCTGCTGCTATGGTTTCCTGGCTATCTACTCGATCCTATCATTTATAAGAACTCGTAAGAACTCCTCCTTCCTAATCTTTGGACACTCCTCCACATCTTTACATCTTGAAACATGTCTTCCGTAATGGCTGCTAGTATCCACCTCTGGCTAGGTATGTGTTACAACCTGTGCTTGCCAAAAGTGTTTTTCTTTTCTTTCTGTTTTCTTCTACTGGGCACAGTGTGGGTGCTGGGTTTATTTATCATCTGTCTTTCCCAATGTATTCCATATTCAGATTTTTTTCTTGTCTGAATGTCCTCATTTAAAGTGATTTAAAGTCATACATTTTGCCTGCTGTGCTTACACACAGAGGAAGTTGTCCTCCACATTTAACCCATCCGTGCAGTGAAACACACACAAATACACACACTGATGAAGTGAGCACACGTGCCCGGAGCGGTGGGCAGCCTTGTATACGGCGCCCAGGAAGCAATTGCTCAAGGGCACTTCAGCTGTAGTACTTGGTGGGACTGGGAACTGAACCGGTGACCTTCAGGTTGCAAGGCTGGTTCCTTAACCACAAGCCTACAACTGCCCTCCCATAACCCTGACCCTTTCATGACAGTGACCCGGCTGTATCTTGACCCTCCCATAACCCTGACTCCTTCATAATCCTCCCATGACTCTGACCCTTCCTTGACCCTGACCCTCCCCTGTCCCTGCCCCTTTCCCTGCCCCTAATCCTCCCATTACATTTCCCTGGCCCTCCTATGACCCTGACCCCCCAATAACCCCTCCCTGACCCTTCCATGATCCTGACCCTCCCATGATCCGTAAGCCGACGCCCATTTCACAATAACTATTACAACATTCACCACATCAAAACAAAACAAAAAAAAAACTCCCCACAATGCATGCTGAGATACACAGAGCGAGCGATCTGAAAGAACGCCTCCATCCAGACGCTCTCCAGGGTCCTGTTTTGTTTACTCCATATTGTAGCAGGAGACTGTAAATGAAATTCTGCCTGCCTCTGCCAAAAAGCTACAATGGCGTTCCAAAACACGTATTCAAATCCAAACAGCAAGTGAGGAGCGAAAGCCCAGGAGGATCACCTGTTCCTCATGCCAATTTCCCCAGACTGATCAAGCACGTTTAGAGGAGCCGCGGGGTGGATGTGATGCGTAGGGGAGACGGCGTGAACATCGAAATGCAGGGAAACTGTGTGTGAAACAATGAGATCGGGATTCACCATCAGAACCCATTAACACGAGATACGCTGATGAGGCAACATGAGGTAATTAAGAGCAACTAATCAAGTCGAGTTCTCATAAGCAACCCCCTTTCCCCCCATACTATCAGACTGTTTCATTCTGGCCTTATTCCCACAGTAAACATTAATGCACTCCTAAAGGCACCAGCATCAGACATAATTACATGTCTCTGAAGTAATACACTAATGTGAATGTTTTTGCAACCCACCCCCCCACCCAACTTAAACTGGGCTTTCTGAATTAAATTAACGCTTCCTCTACAGGGAACATTCATTTAATGCCTAAGATCATATGGGGAACATATGTGTACTGTCTGCTATCATTTTTCTGGAAACCTTAATAGTAGTGTTATAATAAATTAGAATAAAGTTAGATCATACTTAAGTTGAGCATTTTAATGTAGAGCCTAATATGTTTTATAGCCATAAAATACAGAGGGTAAATTTACATGTTCTCCCAAATGTGTGTGTATTATATAGTACCAATTAAAAGTTTGGATACGCCCCTTTTTGGCTACACTTATTGTCCAGATTATCGGTTCTATTCACTGTAAAGATCAGAACAGAATTCTTCATTTATCTGCGGGAGGAAAATGCAAGTAAGAAAGAAAGATATCAGAATAAGGAATACATTATGTAAAGATGGGTAACAAAACCCCTGCCTCCATTCTCTGCTCAGGCAGCACAGTCTGGGGACACGGACAAAAATACACACGCACAAATAACAGCTGTAACAGGCTGCACGTGCTCTCGTGCATGCGCACGTGGACTGACCTGTGAAGTTCAAGAAGGAAAGAATAAGGAAATGTCCATAGGAAAGGCGGGCTGGGCATTTTGCCAGGAAACCATAGCGACAGTTTTTCTCAGTGAACTAAAACCGCTTGCACCTCAAGGTCAGCTGATGGCACAAAGAGCCAAAAAGAGGTTTTGTTTTGGGGGACGCTCGCAGCCCTTCTATAGCAGCTGGAAACGGCCCTTTGATTTCTGATCCCAATTCTTCAAACTCGATAGCTTCTCCAAGATCGATTCCATATTGCGATTAAAGGTCATAGTCCGAGTGCCCACGGCTCTGCCCAGCAAATCAATCATGTTGAGGGGGCTTTTGACAACTGTCTTAATTTTACAACACACCAGGGCAATGCCTAATCCAATCAGCAGAATAACCATGATCATAAATCCAAATAAATTACAGGATTCCAGTAGTTCCACCACAGAGCAGGTATTTGGTTGGAGCATTATTCCTATCCCAGCAGTGTCACTTGGGTGTTTAAATAATAAACTACAGCAGTACTACTGCACTAAAACTCCCACAGTGCATCAGTGAAACTGCAGAACTGACAAAAAACAATAAACCCCCCAAATTATATCTGTTCTGTAATGGTCCTGACCAACAGAGAACAGAGAATCAACAGGGGACTGACAAAAACAAAGAAAACAGATGAAAACTACAAAGTCCATCTATATGGTAAGCGAAGGAAATATATGAAGGAAATAGACAATAAAGCAATGAGGGAGTGTGGCCAAACTTTTGACTCATACTGTAAATCAAAACAGAATATTTATTTTCGGTCAGTAATCACACGCAAAACCGCAGTACAACTCTGACCTCTAGTGGTTAGCCAAGATGTGGAGTCGTGTCATATTCTATAAAGACGCAAGATGAAATATTTAAAGTTAAGGGTATTAATAACTATATAGGGGGGAAATGGACTACAGAATTCAATTGCAGAACTACAAAGCTAATAAAATGAACGATAATTGTAACAAGCGGGTTTACCTACACTATCTGGGGTTTAAGTGGATATAGATGTTTAAAACTTCACCACGCATTGTGTGGACATTAAATAAACCAAAACTAAAAACCAAACTTGAACTTTAATCTTGTTTGTGAAATGATGTTTTTATGACTCCAGGGTTATATCAGTAATGTCCGTGGAGCCTAAATAGACGTAGCAACTACTAAAAAAAAAACCACAATAAATCTGAATTCCAAAATAAAAGCATGAAGCTTTGAGCCAATATGGCTGCATACAAAACACGAACATGACTGTACAATCCAGCCAACGTGGCCTCAGGAATGACTCCTCTCAGAACCAGAATGGCCGCCGCCGCTCTCTCATTTCTTAAGCTCACCGGCCTTCATTAAGGCTTTGATGGCCCTGGCCCTCATCTCCAGCTCCAGCAGAGCCAGCTGTTGGGCCGAGGGAGCGGCAGTCGGAGCAGGAAGAGAAGTGGGGTCCGTTTCCATGGCAACTGGTTGCAAGGGCGTCTTCGCTGTCAGATTGCTGGAAGAAGGTGTGGTCAGGGCGAGGATTTCGCTGACGCTCCGGTCGATGTCACGCTGAAGCTCCAGCTTC
The DNA here is from genome assembly GCA_025769995.1 of Xyliphius kryptos. Lineage (NCBI taxonomy): Eukaryota > Metazoa > Chordata > Actinopteri > Siluriformes > Aspredinidae > Xyliphius > Xyliphius kryptos. The sequence continues at coordinate 10,136 of JAOUQT010020307.1, forward strand.
GGTTTATCTGACCCGATGTCCGGCTCCGGCGGGCCGGCGGTTAAAGCGGGCGGCTCGGTGGGAGCAGGAGCTCGGAGCGGCTGCTGTTTGGAGGTCGAGTGGCCTTCGATGTCACTGTCATCCACATCAGCGTTTATACTGAGGACGTCACTGTCCTCTCCAGATGCACCTGAGAGAGAGAGAGAGAGACTTTTAACAACGCTTTATATTATCAAAGGTTAGATTTCAAAGGGTATCAAAAAGGCAAATAAACACAAACGTGTTACATATACACTATGCAAATACACAAAAAAAATCTCTCATTTCTTTTAAACCACCCAATTGTTTTACATACATACAATTACCTTCCTCTCTCTCACACACAATTATCTCACTCTCTTAATAGGTCTCTATTGCTACCCAGTGTAATTTAGTGTTGTAAATAAAGCGTTGTTAAAAGTCAAAAAATTCTCTCTCTCTCAAAAGTCAAAAAAGTCTCAAACACACACACAAACCCACATCTCACTCTTTCTGTCTCACTCACACACTCTCACACCATTGTCTTATTCTAGCTGTGTGGATATCCATCCATTAACTTTTGCTTATTCCTTTATGAGGGTCGCGGGGAGAACGTCTCGGGCGTTGGGCAGATAAACCCAGGTCAGAATGCCAATCCATCGCTGGGTACACACTCACCCACTTACACAGCCACACACACTATACAGGGAACTTTAGAGCATTCAATTTACCTTGAATTCATGTTTTTTGGAATGTGGGAGGAAACCGGAGAACCCGGAGGAAACCCACGCAGACACGGGGAGAACATGCAAACTCCACCCAGATTGTGATTCTAACCGGGAATCCCCAGCGCTGAGAGTCGAATGAGCTAACCACTAAGCCACCGTGCCGCCATGACCTCACCAATAGCTGTAAATATAAAAATGACTCGAACTTTTTTTTTTTCATGCCACAAATCAATCCACAACTGGAGAGCCTTTCCAATGTATATCTATCCCATATTTAAAAAAAATAGTATAATTAATTTAGGTTTGTTTGCTTTATATAGACCATCTTACCATCTATTTCTTTAGTATAAAAGCCTCAACGTAAGTAATTAAAATCCATCTTTGTTCAGATGCTTTTAGAGAACTGCAGTGAATATTACATTCAATTTGGCTCCCATCTTTCATCTGTATATTTAATATTTGTGATGAATATAGGAGATATGTATGTAAAACTATACTCTTATTAAGCTGTCTTTATGTATTTCTTGTAGGGAAACTCTAATAACATTGCAACAGTGGATATCTCGGTTGGCTTTGTGGGTTTAGAGAGCTACGTGGAGACTCCTGCTATTATCCTTACAGCCTTTAACACCTACGCAGGTCCTGTGCTTTGGGCCTGCCACCTGGTGTGTTACCTCAGCTCTGAGAAAGACAGGTAAGAAATCTACTCTTCCTAATAGACACTAATTGCCTTTTTCAGTATATGATAACACTGTCAAAAACGTCGCACTTCTGTTCTCTGACTGTTCTGAATGACTAGTCTAAGCATTTATATACAGATTTTGAGGTGTTTGTATTGGTATTGGAGACAAATACAGATTTGTCAATTCCACTGTATATCTAGGACATACAGGAGAACCAAAATATCTCCAGAGAAAGCAGGGGCGGCTGTGACCGGTCGTTCCAATAATAATAA
>JAOUQT010020336.1:0-11814 GCA_025769995.1 Xyliphius kryptos
CTTTGGATAAAAGCATCAGGTAAATGTCTAACTGTAGACAATGCATTGATATTAAACGAAAGGCTCCAAATTGTAAGCAGTGCCAGGCTTTACCTTTTGTTTTGTTTCTGTTTGGTTTTTCCCTCGGTTTCAGTTAATTAGCTTATTGTTGTCCCGCGTTAGGTCCTCGTCTAAGTTAATGAACCGTGTTTGCTTATTGGTTGCCACGTGTTCTGTTGTCATTATTTATTCTCCTTGTTTAATGCACTCTACTGACCAGCAATATACGTGTTGTCCGATCCCGATGTTCCTTTTTGTTTGGTGCCTCTTATTCATTCATCATTGGTTCCTCACTCCATTCAGTACTTACTGTGCAGTCGCTACATGGGTTCAGCTGTACTATGGAGTGACATCCCTGTCAAAAATCCCATACGTAAAAAAATTACTTGTAATCGTAAATAAGCATTTTTACATGAATATGTCTTTTAAAATGTACGATAAATAGGATTTACGCACGTACAAATCTTAGTAACGAGTACGATTTTTTGGAGTTACGCACGCACGAATTAAAACAAAGACTACCTATGACACAATTAATTGTTATTCAGTTTTAATTAGATTACATTGGTTACAAAATTGGACACATCCACATAGTTGTAAAATCCCATGCTGACACATTGTGGGAGGCCATTGGTAGAAAACTTGGCATAAACATTTTAAGATGGTAATCATTTACATTAAGGAAGATATAAATACAGAATACTACAGCCTGTTTCTGCAAATTTTCCCTTTGTGAGAGCAATAAAGTATCCTGATTCTGATGTTCCCAAACACCTAAGTGTGCCGAACATGCAAAAAAACAGGAAAAGAGGAAGGGGACAAACACTTTTTCACATCACTGTAGTTCTGTGCAGCCAACAGTGGATTTTCAGGTATTCGGTAATAACGGCAATAGCAACTATAAGAAATGCTTGCTGAAAGTTCAATATTGTTAAAAATAAACACGCACATATTAAAGGCAGGAAGAAAAAAAATCATGGAAGAAATATTTAACAAGGACAATGTCTAATAAAATAATTTATAATGCTTTTGAAAAATATATGTGAAAGGTAAAAGTACAAGTTTCATATTTTCTGTGTTATCTAACCAGGTGTCAGCATTTATGTTGCAGAATAACTAATTTACATAGATTACGACAGTAATGCAGTATCCATGTGCAGGTGCCACTATTTTTTTTCTTAAAGAATATGCTACAGGTTACTACACATTTCCTTAGGACTTGGCTTGTGTGATGTTAAATAAAATATAAAAGCAGTTAATATTGTTATAAATGTCAAAATTCTGGTGAGACCCATTCTCTCAGCTGCTTTCTGGCTCTGTCGCTCATTTACAAATCAACATTTAATAGCAATTCTTCCATCACATTGTTTTTATGACATGGATTAGCAAAGTGTAATAACCAGTTTTTTAACCTGTTCATTCTTTCTATCTTTTAGGCAGCAAAATTGCCCATGTCCATTATCATTGTTGGAGTGGGTCAAGCTGAGTTTGACGGTAAGACTCATCTGAGCCAAATCAAGAGGATTTTTTCATAACAGATGCAGCTATTTGAAATGTAGTTATTATAACGCAATAAACGTTATATTTTTGTGCTATAATTTTAATCTGGTAATTTTTGGATAATTTTTTTCTGCTGAAATGTTAACTTACTTTTCCAGCAATGGTTGAATTGGATGGTGATGACATCCGAATATCATCAAGAGGAAAACTGGCAGAAAGAGACATTGTTCAGGTTTGATCATACAGTATTTAATCTAAAATAATATTTGTTAGATATGTTTAGCCCAGTGATGGCCCTGTCCTGGGTGTATCTGCCCAGTGCCCAAATCGTTCTCCCCTGGATGCGCATGGGGTACCCGAATGGGGTATAGAATTAATTGGAAGACAATGGCGGGCCGTCGGGGCCTTAAAAGCCTTCTCTGGTTTAGCATCATTGGTTGCCCGGTATGAAATATTTCTGCCTAAGCCTTCAGATTGACTTTAGCTGTCCCAAAAGCATTGAATAATTGTCGATCAACTAAATTGTATTTCTGAATAATAAGATATTTTTATTGCCATAAAATAGTTATTGGATTAATTTAGGTGGATTAATTGTAGAGAGTGGTAGCTCAGTGGTTAGTATTGGACTATCAATCAAATCCCAGGTCCACTGAAGTTACCAATGTTGGTTCTTGAGCAAGACCCTTAACCCTTATTGCTCCAGGGTCCTGTTTTAACTCTGTGTTCTGACCCCAAATAAGTTGGGGTACCTGTAAGTCGCTTTGGATAAAAGTGTCTGCTAAATAACTACATGTAAATGTAATTCGGAACGATCATAACTGAAGGCCCAGGTGTGAAATGCATGGCCCACCACTGATGCCAGCACTACAAAAAACATTGTGGACCTCAAACTCACCAAAAACCCTGTTTTGTTAATAAATATTAAAAAAAAATCAGTTGTTAAAATAGTTTCCCTTTTTGTACACTTCTCAAAAATAGCGGAAACACTTGAACAACAAAATGTAACTCAAGTCAACCACACTTCTGTTAAATCAAGCTGTCCAGTTAGGAAGCAACATTGATTGTTAATCAAGTTGCTGTTGTACAAATGGAACAGACAACAGGTAGAAATGAGAGGCACTTAGCAAGACAAACCCTATAAAGCAGGTAGTGACCACACCCATTTTCTCTGTTCTCATACTTTCTGGCTGATGTTTTGGTCACTCTTGCATTTGGTCAGTTCTCTCACCATAGAGGTAGCATGAGGCGGTAACAAGTTGCTCAGGTAGTGCAGCTTATTCAGGATGGCACATTATTAACATTTGGTCATTTAGCAGACACTTTTATCCAAATCCATATTTTGAGTAGGATTCCAAATCCAGACCTCCATGGGATCATAATTTTGATTAAATGTTGATCATTTTATTTTATTTTGTTCTCAACGTATTCCACGATCTACTAAATAAAGATTTTCATCTGAAATATTTTATACATTGAGATCTAGGATGTTATTTTAGTGTTCCCTTTATTTTTTCGAGCAGTGTATACAATCTAGTCCAAGCTGCTTTTAAACCTTTATCTTTGCATTCTTCATAGTTTGTACCATTCCGGGACTATGTGGACCGTACAGGGAATCACATCCTCAGCATGGCACGACTGGCCAAGGATGTCCTGGCAGAAATACCAGATCAGTTAATCTCTTATATGAAATCACAAGGCATCAAACCCAACAAGTCTTCGTCTGACTGTAACCCTGCTGGACTCAGTCCAACCATCATTAATTGAGTTTACAAAGGCCAGATTACAAAAATTAAAAGCTGATATAGGTTTACCTGCTCTGAAGCACAAACGGCATACAGGAGTCACAGACCACGACTCGGTTGAGGGGATCTCTATGAAAAGGAGTATGCAAGGCTCTTTTTAAATTAACCTGAATTGTATGAGTGGTGCAGTGTGTCTGTGGTAGTGTTTAAACCTTTTCATTATGAAAAGTGTCTGTCCAATGAACAAAACCAGGCATGAAGACCTCATTTTCCTTTCTCAAACAACTTTATGGTTTTTATGGGTCTGTTTACTCTATATGGTCTCTAATAGCCACTTTTTCTTCTAAAAAACAGCGATGTTTGTGGAAAGAATGTGAAAAGCACAGATCAAATGTGAAATGTAATCTCAATGGATTATAAATTTACCCTTCATATCTGTTTGATACGGTAAAATATTTATCTTTTTTATATGTTGGCATTCGATTAAAATATCGTACTGCAATATAGATATAACAATATAGATAATAACATCATTGTACATATTGTCCTGTATTGTTAATTGCAAATTCAGATGTTACTTATATAAAACAAAATGTATACATTATACAAATTTTAATGTATTTAGCAACACACTTGGACCTAAAGCTTTGTAAAGTATTTAGACGACTTAATAACATGTGTCATAAGCCTTGTTAACATAGCCAGATATAGATGTTCCGAATCATAGTCATAAATAGTTGTAACAATTTTACATGTACAAAAATGTGACATAATGCATTATGATCTAAACTTTTCAGCTTTTAAGTCTTTGGATGTTAAGACATTCGTATTACACTTTACTTAAAGCTGTAAAGAGCATTTATAAGCTTTTATAAGTCGTTAGGTAGTACTTTGTATCCAGTCTCTTTCAATGAAGTAATAATAACTCTTTCTATGAATCCGGTATTCATAATGCATTATAAGCACATTTATAAGCTTTATAAGGTATTCAGAATGCTTTACAACCTTTGTCATAAGCCTTTGTCAATGTACATAGATGTTCATAATCAGACATAAATTGTTGTAACATAACATAAAGCATAAAGCATTATAACATAAAGCATTATAACGTGAACATGTTTAAACTTTAATGAACAGTTAAAGTAGATCATTTATAATGCAGTATGTGTTATAAAGCCTTTTGACATGTCCTTATAACCCTTTATGAGTGTGATTAAGTACATCTGTCAACATTAACAGAGGCTTAAGACAAGTATTATAATGCATTATAAATATTTCATAAAGCTTTATGAATGTGTTAATAATGCATTATGAATACCGGATTTAGGTAAAGTGTTATCGAAGTAATTAATGACAAAACTTTACTTTATGCCTGTAAAATTCAAAAAAAAAAAAAAAACATATAAACTTTTTTAAACAGTTATGAGCCTTCATAAAGTCATTTTCAGGAAAGACAGTCATTAAACACAAACGTTGTCACTGGACTCTATAATAAGTTATTAAAAAATTAAATTGTCACTTTGGGTTAATAAAACATTATGGCATGTTTTCTTATAACACTTTATGAGTGTGGTTATGTACATCAATGGACATTAACAAAGGCTTGTAACAAGTATTATTAGGCTTTATTAAGACTTTTATAAAGCTTGCCAGATTTAGGTAAAAGTGTTACATAAGAAAAGCACAACTACTCAGGACATTTTCCACAAAACAGTATTTAAAGTATACTCCAGCTTGTCAAAATCTAAATTCCATAAAAACCACTTTTAACATGTGGTTCCAGACTCACATCTCATCTCATCTCATCTAATCAACTTCTGCTTAATCCTCTTCTCGGGTTCCCACCCATCCAGGAAAGAACGTTTCGGTCGCTTAGCTAATACAGTCAGTACAGAGTGCCAAAATCACTCACACACTACGAAGGAGCAATTTAGAGCAGCCAATTTAACTTGAATATAAATTTTTGGACTGTGGGAGAAAACCCACACAGACACAGGGAGACCATGCAAAGTCTAAGATTTAAACCAGGGATTTAAACCCGGATCCCTAACACTGAGAGACAAATACCCAAGGATTCAACATATGACCTCTTTATTTTTTTTTTGTTTCCTGTTTGCTAAATTGTAAACCTTCTCACCCAGTATGTATAAAGTAAAGCAACGGACAATTAACCAATTATTCATCTAGCTTTACTGAAGGAACCTAAAAACTAAATCACAATAATGACAAATAATACATCATGTAGCTTTGCTAAATGCGGAATCATTTGCTGACACTCAACATTTAGGCATGTGGACATGATTATTATCATGTTATAATATTTTATATAAACATAATTGGGTCTGATTTACATTTTAAAATATCCATTATCCAAAATTATTTTTTTTGTAAAGCAGGACTAATAAAATGCTTGTGGATAGTCTCATAAAGAAGTTAATAACAATAAATATGAATGCACGTGATACAATCTTAAGTCAAATTCATATTGGGGCTTTGGATTATTTTGGATGTGTTTGTGTGTTTGGGGATGGATTATTCATTTAACGTTTACTGATTCACAACACAAATAAAGCACACTTGCAATTTAGTATGTGCACAGTTGTTCTTTATTAAGTGCCAATTTTGAAAAAGTAAAACAAACTTTAAGCTTTAATAGCACATTAAATAGTTTTATTTTTTTCAAAAACTTTAACAATTGAAATTTGCAAAAATATATCATGTTAAATATGGTATTTATACAGGGTGCATAAATAATATATAATTCAATTTAAAAAACTATACAGTTAAAGCAAGGTTGGTCAAACCCATTTTGTATTGTCATACAATAGTTTGTTAATTGGAATACAAGTGTTAGAAACACATTGCTACTTGATATCAAACTTATTTTAAAAATATACAGTACAGGCCAAATGTTTGGACACACCTTCTCATTCAATGCATTTTTTTCTTCTTCACATGACCATTTACATTGTAGATTCTTACTGAAGGGATCAAAACTATGAATGAACACGAGGAGTTATGTACTTAACAAAAAAAGTTGAAATAACTGAAAATACTTTTTATATTCTAGTTTCTTCTTGGCATTCTTTCAATGAGTTTCAAGAGGTAGTCGTCTATAAGGGTTAATAATTATAACTGATTGGAATGCCAACAGTGTGCAAAACAGTAATCAGGGTGGCTATTTCGAAGAAACTAGAATATAAAATATGTTTTCAGTTATTTCACCTTTTTTGTTAAGTACATAACGTCTCGTGTTCATTCAGTTTTGATGCCTTCAGTGAGAATCTACAATGTAAATAGTTTTGAAAATACAGTAAACACATTGAATGAGAGGGTGTATCCAAACTTTTGGCCTGTACTGTACATATACAGTAAAAACTAACATTTATACCCTTGGCCATTTTTTTATTACTTGTAAGCAACGTTTTTTTGTAGACAGACAGTACCCTCGGTTCGAATATGTGATTGCTCTTTGTAGACTGACATGTTGTCAAATGGTGAGCAAGTCGAAGGCTAAACATTTTCTAAATTTCATCTGTCTCTTATAAAGGTTTGTGTTCATTGGAATTAAACTCTTGGCATGACAGAATTAATTTTGCCCTTTTATCTTTTTTTTGCTGTGTATTTGATTTCCTATGTAAAAATGCATGTATATAGACCAAATGTGATGCATCATTCTTGTCATTGCTGTTGGTTCTGTAAAACATTGTTATGGTTGATTAAAAATAACTTTTCACAAACATAACTTTTGCAAAAGGTTTTGTATGTCCATTATGTTTTAAAATCTGAATAAAGCAATACACATTAATATATCCTATATCCTGAATGTAATGTATTTTTAGCAGTGTTATGTAATATGACGGCATGATGAAAGGCTCAAGGTTTACTCTCAACCCAAACACAAGACCATAATACTTTATTGATAAAAACAGTCATAAAAAAGCAATAAAAATGTGCCTGTCTGAAGAAACTTTTTAATTCAATTTATTGTTCTAATCTTTAAAAAATAGAATTAAAAAGAAAAAGAAAAAAATGGTGGCATCTACCCACCCGGTTCTGAACTGGTCTGTCTAAATATCTACATTGGTCAAATAATACAGCTTTTTAAACAGGAATCAGGGTCATCTGTTGCAACTTGTGACTAAACATGCAAAAACACAGATGCACCACCTTGTAAACAGCAATTGCTAAATAATATTAGTATATATTATATCGGATGACCAAATTGCCCAGATTAGTCTGTGTTTGAGTGTATGCTTCAGTGATTCTCACTGAAGCTATCAAAACTGAATGAACACACGAGGAGTTATGTACTTAACAAAAAAAACCAAAATGTTTTATATTCTAGTTCTTCAAAACAGCCCCCCTTTGCTCTGATTACTGCTTTGCACACTGTTGGCATTCTCTTAATGAGCTTCAAGAGGTAGTCACCTGAAATAGTTTTCAGGTGTGCCTATAAGGGTTAATTAATATAATTAATTAGAATACCAACAGGGTGTTAAGCAGTAATCAGAGCAAAGAATGGCTATTTTGAAGAAACTAGAATATAAAACGTTTTCAGTTATTTCACATGTTTTTGTTAACTACATAACTCCTCATGTGTTCATTCATAGTTTTGATGCCTTCAGTGAGTATTTACAATGTAAATAGTTGTGACAATACAGTAAACACATTGAATGAGAAGGTATGCCCTATACAAATAAAAAAAATACATATGGTATAGTAGGCAATGCTTAATCCAATCAGCAGAATACCCATAATCATAGTTTCAAATAGCATATCCAGCTGCAAACGTTCTGTCAGGACAGATGGTTTCCACTCGTTGAGTGTCACACATTGCGAGACTATTTAAACAAGTCCATATTTCTTTATTTCGAAAAGCAGAGATAAGAGTCTCTGCAGAGTAGATGAGAAGGGACAGTGAAGCCAAACATGTTAGATAAGGATGGAGAGGGAGAAAGTACAACCGCCTTCTACGAGAGCAAGAGCAGAATTAGCGACTTCTAGTTGATTTTCAGGACTAATACCATACACTAATAAAATGACAAATAGAACATCTTGTTCACTGTACTGACAGTTGGTTTCCTGTTGTTTTAGCCAAAATAATGACTATTGCATGTAATTGAACTAAAACATTTTGTAAGGCATGAAGTATTTGCTCCAACATTATTATGGAACACAACATACATTAGATTTAGCCCTTTTGCAGATTATGGATGCTGTTTCTAACATTAAAAAAAAAATAGTTTCCTTAATATTTTTTATACACTGCTCAAAAAAACAAAGGGAACACTAAAATAACACAGCCTAGATCTCAATACATGAATTATTTCAGTTGAAAATCTTTGCGTAAATCAAAATTATTATCCCATGGCGGTCTGGTCAAACCATTTCCTGTTACTTTACTGCCATCTATAGTCAATACGTTTAACAAACTGATCCTCGGAGTAAGCTTGAAAAATCTTTGGCTGTATTCGTATCCCACATGCAGCATGCGCTTTAAATTTTCGTATAATTTTAGTTTAACCTCAATAGTAATACATTGGCATAAAAGTATACTTTAAAGATCATCATAAATTTACAGCATTTTCATCACGTTCATCCAAAGTGGTCCATTTTTTAGCTGTTGAAGAATTTAAATAACAAAAAAAAAATCTTTTAAATAAAATTGAGGCTTGATTAGTCAGATTTCCATAGCTGTAAAATTATGTACATGTGCCTTGAAATCAATAATTTACAATATTGTTTAAAGTAAGTGCAATTCCAGCTGTTATCGGTTTGCATTGTGTTGTTTTAGCCTTTGGCTTCCTATTGTAATATGTTTTTCTTACTTTTATTGAATCTAAATTCGATTTCTTACTTAATGTATGTTGCCAGTCATAGAAACTTTTCAGAGCAAGATGTACCATAAATAATGTGCCAGATTTTGATTTGATAATTTTATTAATTGATAGAAATGTCAGTCTTCCATAGGATCCTTGTTTCACATTTATTATTTGGCACATGCAAACACCACACACACACCCTTATCTGTTATAAAGTTTTGTTCGTGCTCTTAGTTTTTAAATTAACTATAACAAGTTAATACAGTGTATAAATCATTATTACATTCAAACAGAGGAACGGTAAGCTCGACAGTTAATACTGTGATGTTTGTATCTACAGATTTATTTGGACAATGATAACCTAAGAACGTAATGTTAATACAGTGTATAAAAAAAAAAAAAGTAACATCTCGTAGCTCATAACTTAACATATGGTATATAGTCATGTCAGAATTTATGAATTAATGATAACGGATGTGAAACCATCCTAAGATTTTCCTACTGTTACAATGGTGAATGGCACGTTAACATTTAACAAACAGTTTTTAGTTCGTTATAATTTTGTCATAACACACAAAGAGGACCTTTAGCACCAATAAGATGTAATTTTAATTATAGAAATACAAGTACAAACATGGCAGTGGTTAATGGAAGGACCATTTTTGTGTCCTTGCCTAAAAAGTGAGTTCCTCATTAATTTATAGATATATATGAAATGGAATTTAAAACAACAACATTTCAGTTCAGTGTCAGTGCCTAAGATAGATTATCTACATGGGTACAGATTCACATACGCACACAGAGCCGGCGTGAAGATTATTGCCTGATTAGATTATTATGAATTCAAACTTTAAATGCATGGTAAAATATCAAGGCCAATCTAATATTTTAAAGTATACAGAGTACAGGCCAAAAATTTGGACACAGCTTCTCATTCAGTGCATTTTTTTCATGACTATTTACATTGTAGATTCTCACTGAAGGCATTAAAACTACGAATGAACACATGAGCAATTATGTACTTAACAAAAAAAAGGTGAAATAGCTGAAAACTTTTTTTATATTCTAGTTTCTTCAAATTAGCCACCTTTGCACCTTCTTGGAATTCTCTCAATGAGCTTCAAGTGGTAGTCACCTGAAATGGTTTTCAGGTGTGTCTAAGTAGTAGGGTTAAGTAGTATAATTATTTAGAATGGCAACAGTGTGCAAAGCAGTAATCAGAGCAAAGGGTGGCTATTTTGAAGAAACTAGAATATAAAACATGTTTTTAGTTATTTCACCTTTTCTTGTTAAGAACGTAACTCCTCGTGTGTTCATTCATAGTTTTGATGCCTTCACTAAGAATCTACAATGTAAATAGTCGTGAAAATACAGAAAACGCATTGAATGAGAGGGTGTGTCCAAACTTTTGGCCTGTACCGTATTGAATCCAAAATGGCGGCTTTGCAGATGGCCGCCATAGGCGTCACCCGGCCTCAAACGGCAGGGTGATATCAGCAACCCCTTCCATTATATAATGTATCCATACTAATGGCCCACCCTGTATATGTAGGGGTAACGTACGTATAAGGTATCGTCTGGCGCTGTATGTAAGAGGTGCACGCGGTTGAGTTCATATGCCCACGTACTTTCCCAACGTACCCTGTAAAACAAAATGTTCTGTATACTCACTCTTTTTGTCGTTGCTGGGCTCCAGGTGTCTTTGGATGTAACCTTCGAGATAGCGTCTGAACTTGGGTGATGGAGAGAAGAAAGCCAGGCTGATGGCCATGAGCTCCCATCCGGCGCGGAGGCTGTTCAGGTCCAGGTTGTCGGTGGTCTGCCGGATCAGCTGGACGTAAAGCTCGTCTCTCAAGCCCTGCATGCTCCAGCACTTGTTCACCACGAGCAGGGCCACATGGCGCTGATCGAGCCGCGCCGGCCGGTCCCCCATGTACACTTGCACCAACTTGAACAGGTCACAAGCTTCCTTCTTGACAGTGCGGTCGCTGGTGATCAGCATGGGCTTCCTGATGGACGCGCTGCTCCATGACAGCATGGTTGCAATGGAGACGCGCCGACGAAGCAAACCCCGCGTGTGCTGGTTCAGGTTCTTGGTGGCCCATGCCTCAATGTCCACGTCCACCGGAGGCTTGCATAGGGTGGTATAGGGGTACTGGTAGGTGGGTCCGGCTGCAGTGTTGGGCACCTGCGGGACAGGCAGAGATGAGACGGAGGAGTTGACGTGAATGGCCAAATCATCCGCGTGGTCTTCTCTCAGCTGGGGGTGGAGGTTAGCTTGGCTTTTGGATTCCAGTGTTCCAGTCTGAGGGAATAAACCAAAAGCAGGGGGTGAGAATGAGCTGGGTATGGAGACGGACAAAAATAAACCTGGAAATGTATCCTTTTTTTTTTTTTAAAATATGAACTTTCATAGCATCATTTAAAGACCAGGCTTGTGGTAGAGTCTTAAAAATGTTGTGTACTGAAGCTGGCATTAGTCAGATGTCTTAACAAGCTAATGCTCTCGCAAGATCCATCCATCTGCTACTCATTTATATTAAACGGCTCTGCTAAACTGTATAATGCTGCCTTTTAAAACTCAAAAACCATCGGAATGAGTGATATTTCCAAGCAGGAGTGGTAGAGCTGAGTCAACACACACACACACACACACACACACACACACACACACACACACACACACACACACACACACACACACACAC
>JAOUQT010020369.1:0-11811 GCA_025769995.1 Xyliphius kryptos
ACAAATGTTTAATTAGTCTCGTATTCATTACATGTCCTGCACTTGTGCATGCTGCATGAAGCTTCAATTTTGTCTGCCCACAGGCTTTTGAAATCCACTGTCCAACTTTAGCGTGCCATCCTGACGGCCAGAGAACTTTTCTCTGAGGTTTTAGCTTTATGCTTTATCCCAATCTTTTCTTCAGACTTTCACACATGAGCATGAGGTGTCCAGCACTCTGGTGGGTGGCGATCCACATCCCTGCTGTGCTGGGGATCAAAGGATGGCACCATCCACCTGCTCTAGCCTACACTTACCATTTCCTCATTCCGGAGCCGTGCATCAATGCTGGAGACTATGCCTGGTGCAGGGCTTGCACTTCCCAATTTACGGCACAAAAATGTCAGGTGCCAAAAACACACAGTTACAAACAGAGAAAAAAAATCAATTATTTAAGCTGTTTTATGAAACTGGTAATTCCAGTACCCAAATCTGATTGGCTGAGCTGTTTGTCCAGTCATGACATTATTAACAATAATGCACACCTTGGAGCTTCACATTTGTATATTTGTATTTTTGCTACTAGATGGCAGTATTTAGAGAAACCTAAACCTTTTACTCAGCGATCACCTGGACTAGATCACGTTGTGAAAGTTTATATAGTTTATTGATGATTTTGCTTTTGGTGAATTCATGAATCAAACCTTGTTTTTTATTATAGTGTTTGTGTAACTGTTTTAAAAAGCAGTACAGTAGTTTATTATTTATAAATCACGATAAAGAGGTAAAACTGTACTATACTTCACGTTATGCCTAACAGCACCCCCTTCCTTATTGCTTTGGTAACTGTTGGCACTGGAGTTATTTTGCCACTTTTCAATCTACTTCTATCTATTTTTTCAAAGTTAACTCCCAAACCTCTGTCCTTATCCTGCTAAACCTTCTGCTGAAGCTTTCAATTTAGTAAATCATTAGATTCTCCTGTCCACTCTATTCCAACAAGGCTTCATTGGTACAACACTTGAAAAGGTTCGATCCAACAAGAAGGAGCTTTTAAAGTGTCATTGAATAGTAATGTTTCAAACTCTCACTAAGTACCTGGACCCCTCCTCTTTTCAATATACATGGCATTGCTGGACGCTGTCATTCAGGCACATTGTTTCTTTTACCATTTACCATTGCATTTCTCTCTTTTTTCATAATGACCCCTTCATCTCAAATTGGACAGCCGTCTGCCTCAGTGACATATCTGACTGGATGAAGGCACATCATCTGAAATTAAATTTGGCAAAAGCAGAGCTTCTTATAATTCCAGTTAAACTCCACAATATCTACAACGTACTTGGTCTGTAACTTTGGTTTCACAATTGACTCAGATCCTAAACTTTCTAATCAGGTCACTAAAACCGCCCGTTCCTGCAAATTCATTCTGTACAACATCAGGAAAATCAGACCTTTCTTAATAGAACCGGCTCTTCAGCTGCTGGTCCAAGCACACACACTATCGCGGGAGGACTATTGAAATGCTTTGGTTGTCTGTCTCGCAGCTTCCACATTCAGAACTCAACAACTGATTCATAACTCTGTAGCTCGACTTGTGCTCAAACAACAAGTGACCTCAGGTGAGTTTATTACTCCTCTCTCTCCATTGGCGTTTTGTAGCTGCTCGCATTAAGTACAAGACACTGACTCTGGTCTACAGGACAGTCTCTGGATCTGGCCGTCTTACCCTCAATCCATCTTTTCTAAATACAATCTAACTCGTTTACTGCACTCTTGTGATGAATTCCACCTGGTGATTCAAACTCACTTTGGTGCTAATTCACACCCCGTATCGTTCACCACTGCTAAATGTTCGAACAATCTTCCCAACACTGTCTGTAGTCCCTCAGTATTTTCAAGAAACTACTCAAAACACACCTCTTCCATAGGCACTTGCTATATAAAAAAATGGAAGCCAGATCGGAAAATGCACCAGTTTAAGTATTCTACAGTGTAACTGACTTCTGCTTAACTACTGACATGTGGTGTTCTCTCATTTTTTTAAGTCGCTTTGGATAAAAGCGTCTGCTACATGACTAAATAAAATTTCTGTTGCCAATGCTGTCGCTCTCCTTCATCCTTGTTTGGTCTCTTTGAATGACCTGCACATAGACCATTAGCAGAAAATCTGGCTGCTGAAGCAATTACCTTCACAAGTTCTTTGCCTTCCTTCCCCTTACCAATGTTTAAAATTCCAGGTTAAACATCCAATGTTGCAAGGTTTTTAATTACTTTTAATTAATCTTGGTATTAAAGACACATATCTGATGTTAATGTACTGTATATTTTCTTAGAAATAGAAGCAAAGTTTTTTCATCTCATCCAATTAAAACATATTTTAAAAATTCAGGAATGGGATATGTACACATCCCTAATACAGGCAAATGTTAATTCCTCTGGCGGCCATGTGCATCATTTCTGGACACTCCACATAGTTGATTGCTATCGACTCACATAATCGCATTATATTAAATGAGAAAATACATTTTGCATTATAATTTATTTTTCTCCCACAATACAAAAACATGCTGGTAGGTTATTTGCAGATATAAAATTGTCTATGACCGTATCATCTGAAACTATTCTGATGAAAAAAAATAAACTTCCTGATAAATAAATAAATCTCATTATGAACCTAGCCTTATAAAAAAGTGGTTATCTTATGCAAACTCCACTCAGGAAGACCTTTATCTACCCACCTTAACAGAACTATTGCAGCTGTCTTACAACATAGAATGTACTTTTGCAGACTTGTTTTTTGTCAAACTTAACTTAATAACTGTAAGGAAAATTATTTCTGTGGTCATTATATTGCATTTTGCTTTTACATGTTTGGGATGCAGCAGCCCAATTTAACCTGGTTGATTCAAAATGCGGGCAATTTTCTTGTGTACCGGTTTATGTCTATAAAGATTCTTTCTGTATTGGCAGTCATTTATAATAACAGAATTAGTAAAATAATTGGGCCTGTGTCAAATATCAAGATTTTCTCTTCGAAGGGAAAAAAAACACAAACAAAAAATGTAATACACACTGTAATCATTAGTTATGTTATTAGAGCTGTAGAGCTGTTATTTTGGGTTACACTTTCTATGAATCTGGTATTTGTAGTTTATTATAAACACATTCATCATGATTTATAAAGTATACATAATGCTTTGTAACACTGGTATTAATCCTCAGTTAAGGTACATGTCGGTTCATAACCACACTTATAAAGTGCTTTTCAAGATATAGTTTAACTGTTAATTAACTTTCTATAGCGACCAGTGTCAAAATGTTTGTGTTTAATGAATGCCTTCATGATAATGACTGAATGCTTATAATTACCCAATGCCTGTAAAGAAAGTTTACAAGTGTTCATTAGCAAAGTGACATTTATTACCTCTATAGAGGAGATTCCATCAATATTGGTATATAATGACCTTTAAGTAAAGTGATATCTTGTATTGCGAGCCATCCAAAGTTTATAAAAGTTAAGATTATTATGCCTTGTGTCATATTGTTATAACACGTTATGCCTGTAAAGAGAGCTTTAAAGTTTTTATAAACAGTTATGAGCGCTTATAAAGTCATTTTCAGGAAAAGCACTTGTTTAACACTGTTAATATGCCACTGGTCTCTATAATAAGATAATGAACAGTTAGATTTATAATGCATTGTCACTTTGTGTTATGAAGCCTTATGGCATATTCTTATAACACTTTGTGTGTGTTTATGTAAATCAATGGACATTAAATAAGGCTTATGCCAAGTATTATAAAGCATTATAAATACTTTATAAATGTTTATAAATGTGGTAATAATGCATTGTGGATACAATAAACTGTTAAATACATTTTATGTTGATTATAAATGTAAATAATAATTATAGTTGTTGGAAATGCTTAGACTTTTTGATTCAACATTAGTATTTTTAAAATAATAGTTCTTTTTATACAGATATGCCAGTATTGGCACTTTATTTTTGCTTTTTTTAAACTTTGCTTTTTTTAGTGCTAGCTGCCTGTCACTCTGGACCTTTTTAAGGATTTTTGCTTAGCACAATAAGCCATGTGCCAGTGTGGCCTCTTGAAACTGAGTTCTTTTTCTAAATGACATTTTCCACTGCCATGCGGAGCTGGCATGAGAAGTGTGGCTGTGAGCGCTAACTCCATCGTGGGCGTTCATGCTCACTTGCTCAGAGCTAGCGCTGTGACCGGTGAGGTGTGTCAGGATTTAACCTGCAACTCTATCAGGGAACCGTCAATCACACTTCAGAGGGAAAGGGATATAAAACACACAGTTGCAAATAGAAAGACAAAAAGACTTACACTACAGATAAATTCTAAAGTTTAGGCTAAATGTTTGTGGACACTGTCAGCAGAACATCCTGTTCTAAAACCAAGATTTCCACAGAGTCTGCATTCTTTATTGCAGAACACACTTTCTTTCACTTTAAATCCTGAACTGACCTAATCTGAGATGTTTAATGTATTCATTGCTTTAAATTCAACCCACTGTTCTGGTGAAGACAGTAATTTTATTGTTATTGTAGTGTGTGGTTTATGTGTTGTGTGTATATATACACCATTATGTGTGGTTTATATACACGATTCTGGAGGTGGGGAAAACCTAGCATGTATATCTGCACTCTCTGGCATCTTAATAAGCTATATTTTTTTGTTTTTACACTCAGTCAGTTCCACCTACCACATAGCACTTTGTAATTGTAGAGGATTGAGGCCCATCATTTACCCAACATAGTTTGCTTATAATGCTCTGTTGTTTAATGACCATGACCAGGACCACACAGCACCACCACTAAATAATCTTATTTCGGTTTTAACTCGTTATAATAAAAAGAATTGAAATGAATTGTATTTCATGCATTGATACGAATGTGACGCACTCAGCGGTGTGTATTGTCAATAAGGTGACTGATGGACAAATAAAACAATTAGGCACTCGAGGTTGTGTATTATTGTGACTAAATCATCGTTTCACATCATGCCTAACAGCACCTCTTTCCCGAGATTTATTCACAATAATGTACGCTCTCTTTCGTACATATGGTTTTAAACACTCGTCTCTCACTGTGCACAATATTGAACACCTTGTAGATGCTAAATATCAAATATCTCACAAAGCTAATGGCTTGAATGTTTTTTGAGTTTTTTTTTTTTTTTTCCCCCTTCTTCGGTTTTGTGGAATATTGTCAGTCCTGCAGTGACACTGAGTTGATTTTATGACTACAGTGGCAACACATGCTAATTACCATACAAACCATTACCATATCCATGTTACTGCTGTCCCAAGCATTATTCGCCACCCAAATGGTTCCTGTTCTGTGGTGGTTGTCATTAAAGCGAAGTAACCGGGATTCAAAAAAAAAAAAAAAAAAAAGGTCTGAATGTAGAAGGCAAGTATGAGAATAAGGTATTCATAAAGTAGTTACTTGTCTACATAATAAAGTGTCTAGTGTAGATGAGTGTAGATATGTTTATTGGATATCCCATACCATTCTGTGCTATACTTGTGTGCAGCTTGTAGTGAAAATCCTTGCCAGTGGAGGCTGTTGTATTTTAAAAGAAAATTGGTGCCAACTCTTATCAGTGCCCATAATGTAGGAGTAAAAAATCCAAATAGATAAATAAAAAAAAACCTCTCTAGCTCGTCAACACATGGCCGTACAATATGGTCTTACTTTGTAAGTTACTGACTGTTGGCAACATTTTGCACTAAACAATATATCATTATGAGCAAAAAAGCCACTAAGCACTTAATTAAAAACAATAGACTCATAGTGTGCAAGTCAACCCTTTGTTCTGAGCCTCTGAGGTTTCACATGCTGTACATTTTTTAAATGTTTTTCAGTATCAAAATTGAGTAATGACCAGTTTATTCCAATGAGTCTGCCGGTTCCTCGATGGCGTATTATTTTTCTTTTCTTTCATAAATTTTGTAAACAATTTGATTTAAAAAAAAAATT
Organism: Xyliphius kryptos; assembly: GCA_025769995.1. NCBI lineage: Eukaryota > Metazoa > Chordata > Actinopteri > Siluriformes > Aspredinidae > Xyliphius > Xyliphius kryptos. The sequence continues at coordinate 5,993 of JAOUQT010020369.1, forward strand.
AACACTGCACAAGTACGTTATTCGTAATGCATTAATAACACATTTGTAAAGCTTTCTATTCCTATTTAAAACACCATGCAACATTTGACATAAGCCTCTATTAATGTACATAGATGTTTATAATTACAGTCATAATTCTGATTGTAAATTGCTACCAGTACCAGTACCAGGCCTGGTAAATGTTAACCCAGGCCTCAACCAATCCGGAATGTAATAATTGTCATGAACTCGCATTATTTATTTGGCAATTGTTTTACATTGAATGCCCTTCCTGACGCAACCCTCACCAGTCATGCCAGCTTGGGACCGGTATTAGAACTACCCTGTTCGAGCTCTCTAGTTGCTGGTTTTATTCCACATATTTATTTGACAATTTAACTGCCCCAAAGCTATAATATGTTCATTTGAAATATATAAACTCCAAAGCCATTACTCATACAAAAACAATTGCCCTTCAACTTTCACATTATCAAGTTCTTCCCTGAAGCTCATATTACGCTAGTTCTATTTACACTTTAAAAGAAACAATCCATTTAATCTTAATCCATGGAATAAGATAAAACAAATACTAATTGTTAGACTCATGTTGTGCTTTTAAATTGTGTTTGTGTAGCTTGTGCATCAAATGGTTAAATGGCAGTATCTAAATAGACCAAACCTAGAAAAATATAAAATGCTAAGCTTAACAGGGTCAAGGGTGGAAACAGGCATTGGTGTTTGTGGCATGATTGTAAGCAACTGGCTAATTAAAAAGGAATTTGTATCAAGATAAGCCAAATGCCCCTACTGACACTGAAACTGACAAAGACAAGGTAACAGCGGTTTAAAGACATGCAATCCATTGATTTAAAGCACTTGTGGAGTTTGAACCAGTGAATAATTGTTATAGTCAGTAATGTATCGTAAATATTCAAGGAAATAAAAATGTTGGCCAGTGCCAATCTAATAAAACGTAAAAATGTTTGTCTGATTAAAAACTATCGGGCAGCATGTGAAAATGCATATACAGTTTTTACCTGAACTACATATCACCATCTTGACCTTTCATCATACAAAAATGACATTATTCAGGATGATGCTGTCACGACCCGTATGAAAAGGGGAGGCACACGCAAATCAAGGTTTAATATTACACCTATTATTAACGTTGTTTAATAGATGATCCTCTGAGTATATAAACAACGATAAGCGGTCCAGGGTCGTTAACGGATAATCCACAAATGATCCAAATCGTAAGACTAGAGGCAAGGTCGGTATTAGGAAATAAGTCGGTACACAGAGATGGTGAAGAGAACATAGATCGGACTATCATGAGAAGCGCTTAGGACTGGTAAGAACCGAGTACATCAGCGTGTGATTACGGGTGACGGAGATATTTATGAGAAAGCGGAAGTCCAGCACAGGTAAAATCAATACTCCGGTGATGAGGGGCGTGTACGTAAGTGGGTGCGTTCCGCTGGCTCGTTAATGCTTGTTACAGATGCGTTTTGTCACTGAGGAAAAGTGGGTTTTCTTTATGGAAATTTTCAATAAATCTGCCTGCAAAATTGTATTCCTTTTTAAGCTTTATGATGAATATTTCCATAGGTTTATGACCAGCCTTTCTTATGCAAAGCTGATCTGTCAACTTGTCTGTGTTAATTGTCTGTGTATGCAGGGGATAATAAAGTGAGAGGATCAGGAAATGGTGGGGGGGAGCTCCTCAGGCAGACAGAGAGAGTGAATAAGATGGCATGCTGAAAAGTTGTGTTGGTTGATGTTACATGGCTACAGTTTCTCATGTTAGTCTGTAATGGTGTATAAATGCTAAAACCTTGCACATCCTGTCTCTAGGCCTTATTGGGTCTAGGCATGCTAAAATATATTTGATAAAAAAAAACTCGGTCAGTTAAAATCATTTAGGTAAACAAGGAGGGTTGTTTCTGCAAGTACCTCCTGCCACATTGCCCAACTGATTCTGGATGCCTGCATACAGATTGGCTCAGCGGGTGGAGGGAAAGGGAATTTGATGTTGGTATGCACAACCTGCCCTGGAGAAAGGGGTAGAAATCCTATTCTGTCTGCTTCTGGCATCTTAACTGTACACAGAAGACGAGGTAAATGCACGTTGACTAGCAAGTGTTAGCATTTACCTGAGCAGTCTCCAGAACCTGTCTCCCTTTCACAAGCTTTGCCCCATCGTTAGCTCTCCCCATTAACTTTCTTGTTAAAATGTTTGATCATATGTAATGTTTCATTTGGGGTAATTTCCAATCTTACAGTCAGAGTTCACAGTTTAGCTTTTTTACCCATAGCCACAATGTCTTGGCTTTGTGCAGATTGATTTAGTTGCTGTTGTGTTTTACATGATTTCAACATTATCCATTTGCATTTTGCTTAAGCACCTTTTTACAAAACAGCTTTTACTGGAAAATAAGCAATATTACTGCCTCCATTGTTACTCTGTCAATATAATGCTATCATGGCCTTTCAGAAAACAAAAAGCACATAATCTGTTGATTTTTGTTTTTAAAAAATCAACCCTGAGTTATTACTGATTTAAAAAATTTACAGAGATTGCCGAAGACTTTTAAACTGCATCTAAAGCAGGCATGTGGCAAAAACACAGTTAAGCTATGGCTATGATGTGGTTTGGAGCAGATGGTACACCCACATTTTCTGAGTTGCCACCTAGATTTTTAAAGCAGTGCTGTATTAGAGGCATGTGGCTTTACACCAGATCTTAAGTATATGGTAATTGCTGCCATGCCTACAAAGTAAAAACTTCCGTATCCAAAATATGCTCTCCTGGATGGCGGTTGAACTGGGTTTAAAGCATCTAAGCCCCATGGGTTAACAATGCAACAAAATAACCCCCACTATGACACTTCCTCCAGGGAAGAAATAAATTAAAGGCTGCAAACAAATGTAGAATGAGGAGAACTGAAAGCCACACAGATGCAACATCCGACCTCAGTCACATCATAGTCACCGCATTGCGTGTGTGACCGGCTATGATGCCATTAGCATTTTCACATGATTACAAAGCACCTAAGCCTGTTTAGTAATTAATTCCAAGCAAGCAGTGACACTAAGATGCAGGCAACGAGATGGGCATGGGAATGCATTTCCAAAATAAGATACGCCAGAGCGGCAACCCACGAGCCAATTAACCTTAGTGTTAATTAGAAAGCACAGGCTGTTGATTTAATTGGATCTGACTGATTTAATTAGAGAAAGGATATTAGACAGGGTCACATGGTTTTTCAATCCATCAGCTGAACCTCACGAAAAGGCCACGGGATGCTGAAATATTTACTACTCTGTTCAAACACAGTAAACAGTGAGGTCTGAGCCAATGAGATAAGAAAAGGGGATGGACATATTATTAACCTAATAAATTATTGCAATCACTGTTCACTTTTTTTTTACCTATTCTGTAAAAAATACTTTATCTAAATGCAAGATACACTGTACATTTCCTATAGTACTGTACTTCTCATAGGCGTTAATTTCAAATACAGACTATAGACAGGTTTGGTTAGCGTTCAATCCTAACCCTAATCTCTCCATAAATGTAAGAGTATATCACCTTCAAAATGATAATTTACCAGCACAATTTGAACCTCATAGAGCTACAACATTCCAGACAAAGTAAATGTTTTACAACATAATTGCAAATGTACATTTTTCTAGCCAGAGTGGAAAAACAAGCATGAAAAAAATTACAATAACAATAGGTAGAACGCCATCACTGGCAACCGAAACATTGAAAAACATAAGTGAGAATGCAAAAACAAAAAACCACAACATATTCAGATTGCAGACTCATTCGTACACACTCAGATACTTCAGTACTGACCTGTTTAAGACCTACATCAGCATACGCTTAGTACGTTATTGCAGTCTGAACTGGCATTCAATTGAAAGCCATACTACCAAAACTGTGCAGGAAGTGTATAAACCTAAAAGAAGACAACAATCTTCTATTACTGAAACGAATATCATGGAGATGCCACCACCTGCTAGATGAAATGAAGAATACATGCAGACCACAACTCATGTGTTAAACCACAGAAAGAATTAGGGGACAGGGTGAACTAACTGCTGTAACAGCATAAGCAGACAACCAAACCCTGACACAAAATTTTATTAGGATCACAGAGCCAGTGTAAATGTAAGGACCCACTGACTATAAATAAGCATTGATGCAGCTGAACCCACCCAGCTCTGGAACATGGCATATGTAATTCCATGCAACTGCACTACGGAAACTACAATTTTTTAAGCTTGTTCTCAAATGGGAAGACCTATGATTGGAGTGTTATAGGTATATGAGAAATGGGAATCTTAATTTGACCAATTTGTTCATAACAAAGTTCTTTTTTTTGTACATGGGATAATTAGCTCACGCCAAAACAGATCAATGTGACTATGCATGTTTTTTCTAACAGACAAGTGATACAGATAAATCATAAAGCAAAGCCAGATCACCAATCCTACATGAATGTAAACAATGGTTTTAGTAAATATATCCAAAGACACCTCATTAATATGCTATCATTTCAATACAGTTTTGTTGGCAGCATATGTGTAATGTTACTATTAATTCTCTAGTAAGAGTCAAAAACAGTTATATTAAAACAAAACAAGTTTAGCAATAAATTACCACATTGCTATCTCATGTCTTGACTATGTTGGTTTTTAAAATACTGCTTCATTAAATGTAATATATGTGATACTGGACAGATGGTATTGGTTTTGGAGTCAAAAATGTTGTTTACCTCTAAAGAGAGACATGAGTCAGCACTGCCATGGAACCTCAGGGGGGAAAAATCAAATAATGGGATTTTTTAATAACAGCATGATGGAGACGTTTCACAGAATGTCAAAAGTCTTTAGAATTAGTTTGCGATTACATAACATTGGGAAAAGGCAAGTGCATGCGGTTAGCATTCTGTGCTAAGTGTTTACTGCATGGTGGCACTGTGGCTGAGTGGGCAGCACATTTTGTATCACTAAGTGTTCTTGGGGTTTGATTTCCATAGAGGAAAGCCTTTGCATATTCTCTCGATATCAGCTAGGTTTCTCACATACTTCAAAGGCATTCTAGTCAGTCATGAGATAATACATTTCTCCTAAGTGTAATTATGTGTCTCCACTGAGACTGGCAAATGTATGCAGTGTTCCTTGTGTTGTCTTGTATGCAGAGTGTTCCTCTTCCTTTTGTCCACTAAGCACTGGGATAGACTCCAGCACCTGAAAGAATAGAAGAGGCTTAGAAAATGAATAAGTGAGATGTTTATTACATGCTGTTGGTCAGTTTGCGTTAATTCACTGGATTTCCTTTACTTGTTTCATTTCCAAAGCTCAGCTAAATGATCTTTAGCATTGATTTATTATGCCATCGGTAGATAAGACTTTTGTATTTTTTTTTTCTCAAGTCAAAACTACAATTATAAAAAATGCCATTAGAAAACAAACAGAACATATGACTGTGATTAATTTTAAACCTCCATGGTACTGGAACTAAATGAAACACTGGAATTCAGTAATTAGAAAGTGTACCACAGTACTTATGTGTCTATATTGCATATATATATGCTATGGTTGCGTGAAATACACCAGGAAACAGGTGATTTTCACCAACAAAAACGCCCCTGTGGCGCGAGGGCGTGATGGGCGTGGTCAGTAGACGGGAGCTGGGTTCAGGAGGCACCTGTTTGGGGACGAGATAATGACTGATTGCTCTCTATCTCTCCTCAATCAGTCATTATCTCGTCCCCAGACAGGTGCGACCGTTCACCAGGCCCGCCTCCCGAACCCGGCTCCCGTCTACC
>JAOUQT010020385.1:0-11811 GCA_025769995.1 Xyliphius kryptos
TCTACCTGTTGTCTGTTCCATTTGCACAACAGCAAGTGAAATTGATACACAATCAGTGTTGCTTCCTAATTGGACAGCTTGATTTCACAAGAGTGGTTGACTTGGAGTTACATTGTGTTGTTTAAGTGTTCCTGCTATTTTTGTATATTACTATATACCAAACATACCAATATGTCTGGAATATACAATTTCATATTGCCCCTCAAAGAGGTGGAGTCCCCACTGAGCTGTGGTCCTCCCAAGGTTTCTTCCTAAAAATAACATCATAACAGGAATTTTTTTTTTCTTGTAACGGTCACTTCGGCTTGCTCTTTGGGGCTTTAGGCTTTGAGCTCTGTAAAGCTGCTTTGTGACAATACACTGTTGTAAAAAGCACTTTATAAATAAATTACTTGAACTTTTAAAAGAAACACAATTGTGATGAGGGGGGTGGGGGGTGGCATGAAATGCTGTGTGTGCATACATGTATAAGGGCTTCTGATACTGTGCTGTGCTCGCCCGTGTCCTTCATTTCTCAAACCTGTGTGGTGTTTTACAGCGATCTACCCATATGCACTGTGCGACCGACGTATTGGACACACGTATTACGGTGTGTAAATGTAAAACAACCAAACTGTTGTGTGTTTTTACAAAGTTCTCAGGATGTTAAACCCACAGCAGGAACTGTATTTTACATGACGAAGTAGAATATATTCTTTTCAGGACTTTCTCTACAATGTTTTGTAACTAATGGCTCCATTTAATTTTACTCCAAACCAGAGAAAAGTCCAGCTGCCTGTCGCTGTAACTATAAGCAGTATAAACAACTGTATACACCTCGTATAATATACGTGAGTGGCCTTTTTTGCAGAATAGGGAGAAGACCGTGTAGAATAAGAGAAAATAATACACGTCTTGTTTAACAGAATTGATTATCTGCCCAAAACACTGCTGTCTGAGCTGAATCTAAATAGTGATTTTAAATAATTGATCTCCTTCAAATCCACTCTATTCTCTGCTGCAGATTAAGAACTTAAACATTGTGCATACAAATGAGAAGACATTATTTGTAATACTTTTTACAGATGTCATTGTTTTAGTGTAAAACCTAAGAAAACGATGATGGAAACTTTTCATAAGCTGTGATTTGAGTCTTTTTAAGGATGAGCTTGATGCATTTCAGCTAAACCACACTCTCTCTCCATCTGAGGATAAATAACCGGAAGACACAGAGAAGAAGCTCTCACATCAGTCTGCCAAAAATCATTACATTATTTGGCAGGAGGTTGAAAATAGGGTGCTCTGTTAATGCTGATGTATTACGGCTTCTCATCCCAAAGCTATAAACACAAAATCAGAGTTCAGTTACTTAAATTGATAGCATCTGTAAACTGTCCTAATTCTATGATCAAGGTTTATGTTAATCTTTGTCTAAACAACGAATCGTTAATCAGGAAGAAATTAAATAGCACAAACATTTATTATCGTGCCCATCCAGGGTAAAACATCTCAGGAGCTGGGCAGATACACCCAGAATAGGGTGCCAATCTCTGGGCACACACTCACTGAATCCATGTTAATTCCTGTTTTTGGACTGTGGGAGGAAACCCACACCGACACGGGAAGAACATGGACACTCCACCCAGATTAGGATTTAAACCAGGAGTCTGAGAGGCGAACGTGCTACCCACTAAGCCACCGTGCCGCCCCATAGCACGAACAGATCAAAGAAATTAGCATACTGGTAGGATACAATTAGCATCTTTGATAAAAGTCTAGTAGATAAACTTTTAGAGCCAACGTCTCATTTTCTTTTGCTTAATCCTATACTTCAGTCAATAGGGGGGCATTTGGACCTTTTGGGCACTGGGCAGATACACCCAGGACATTGTGCCAATCCATTGCTGGGAACACACTCACACACACACAATATATATATATATGGTAATTTAGCGTAGCCTATTCATAATGCATCCTATTTAAAATGTGCTGAAGATGTTGAACATCTGAAACAGTGGCGCTGGCTCATGTTAACAGTTTTAAGTTAAGAGTTTACTTTAACACACTTCCATAAATATCCCACAGCACTGGAGAGGACTCTGTCTTACCCTGAGCACCCTCTTGATCTGAAATGATTACACTCGTGATAAAACCATCACCTAATGCCGCTCTCCTGAAATCCTTAAAAGGATTTTTCACTTTCTCCACATTTATTGTGAAACGGGTGAGACGCCTCTTACAGATCCAACATTTATGGAGTTTCTTTGTTCTGTGTGGGTTTTCTCTGGGTGTTACGGTGTCCTCCTATTGTTCAAAAACATGGATTCAAGGTGAATTGGCTGTGATAATTTTTGCCTTTATATACAGTAGTGTGATCTGCCCAGTGCCCAAAACGTTCTCGGCATGGACCGCCCCCTCCCCGTTTCCCTAACAAACTCCGTCACAGTAACCAGTGTGTATGCAGCAGTGTCCTTTCTAAGCATTGTGGTGCACAATGCTGATCATTCTTTATTAGTGTTCAGTGAATTCCATTGGGAATATTAAACGTGCATGAAGGTGCTGCACTTGACCATCTTTGAGCCGCTCCATCCCCCATACCGATGACTTGACCAGCCAAAAAAGGTTCTGCTACAGAAGCAATAAGAATCCCAGCGCTTGGCCAGGCTGCACTACGATGTAAGACCTTTCGGTGTTGAAAAAGATGGAAAAATGTACAAAATGGGCAACAGGAAGTGAACCCTCCGAAAGAAAGATGCTGCTTAACATGAGACAAGATAATTAACTATGCATTTTATTATTAACACTGTTCATAGTTGTACATGTTTTTTACCTTCGGTTTAGACCATGAAAACAGCAATGCAGTAAACAATGGTAATAATGATGATCATAATAATAATAATAATAATAATAATAGTCATTTGTTTTCTAGTCTGTAGTGTATAAAGACAAGTCTACAAAAACTGAGACTGAAAAAAACTTGCAAGGACACAATTGACATCTATGAAGTGCTTGAGAAATAAATGTTAATTACTGTTCAAATCAATATCACTGTTAAATCAAAAGAACTTTAAAAGTTAGAGAAAATAAAGTCCTGTAATTCTACATCATCCAGGAAATTAAATAGAGACGCAACATGGAAAAGTTTAAGCTCATAATCTGTACGCAAAAGATTCCAGTGTCAGTTTAATGAAGATGCTGCACGAGAGCTGGTTTTTGTAATTTAACATACCCTCTGCCGCTGGTTGTCTCTCGACACCGGAACACAGTTTGAGAGAAAACATTGTGTAAATACCACAGCAGAGTGTCCGGTTTTAAACCGACTATAATTGGCTTTGTGACGTCGCGACCGCCATTAAAGAGCAGAGCCGTATTGATTATAGTCAATAGCTTCTGCACCTGGTTAATGGACTGAATGAGTGCTAGCCTTTAAAATGCTGCTTGAATAAATAAAGGGAACCCATCGAAGCAAGTTCCTGAATTCGGAATACTTTTTGTATTAAAATAATAATGGATTTATCAGCCACTCTGCAGTTACTGCATAAAGCTCTCCAGCTGTCTGTATGTTCGGTTGTTAATTAACTCATTAATGTAAAGAACACAATATAAACAAATCTAATGTATTCGCTCTGTTTGCTTCCGATTTATTTTATGCTGAATGATCTCATTTGTCACATATTAACATATTATTGCATTTGAAGGCTTAAAATTTAGGACCATTTAAATAATTCAATAAATTTGTTATAATTCTGCAATATAAACGGTCACTTCACACACACACACACACACACACACAATTACAAAAATTACAAGGTAAACTGTATATACAAATCAAAGCATGAACACCCCCCTTTGCTTTTCATTAATAAAATAAAAGAATCATAAGGAGAGTCACTCTTCCAAGCCCTTTATACTTATACATTGTGTTACTTTAATAAAAATGCAGGCCGTTTTTGTTGTATTAACTTAAGTGACAGACCTAATACTCTTAATTTGCAGCGTGTTCCGTTCACACGTTTCACAGTTCATCTTCCCACAAGAGGCAACTTTGATTTATATGATGTGTTTGCGTACATCGAATCGTCTCATCCCGAACCGATGCAGAGTTCCCATCTTCACTTGTGTTTAGATGTCCGGCTCATTTGCTACTCTGTGTTGGTGTTAGACGTCGGTGCTGATGCTGCAGCTGCGTGTAAACATCTGCCTCATGGTGACCGCACGGTTGAGGTTTAGCTTGTTGTAGTTGGGCAGTGGTGTGGGCAGGTCGAGCTCCTGCTGCTGGATACTGTGGTAACTCAGTCGCTCTCCACCGTTTCGTAGGTTATCCGGCTGCTGCAGGTAGAAAGGCATGTCATAGTGCGTGCAGGATGGACAGAAAGTCTGTGAACGAGTTAGCTTGCGTGCCGGCGGTGGGGTGAAGAGGGCGGGCCCATTGGGCGTGGGGACTGTGGGGACAGGAGCGGCTAGGATGTTGTGATTGGAGTGCACAGGTGGAAGACGTGATGTGACTGCAAAGTCGGGCTCCTCCTCCTCCGACTCTGATTCCTCCTTCTTACAGCAATAATACTACGGTGGAAAAAGAGAACAGGAATTAGGGACTGATGCTCATCTGTATCATTCATACATTATCTTATGTTATCTTATATTAGGGAGGTGGTAGCTCAGTGCTTAGGGTGTTGGGCTAGCAGTCCATGGGTTGTGGGTTCAAATTCCAGGTCCATTGAAGTTACCAATGTGGCTCCTTGAGCACGGCTGTACCAACCATGTGTTTTGACCCCAATCATCAAGTTGGGGTACTTGTAAGTCGCTTTGGATAAAAGCGTCTGCTAAATGACCCAATGTAAATGTAATGTATCTTCCACTTATTCCTCTACTAGGGTCGCAGTTGGGTTCCCCATGCCCATCCAGGGGGGAACGTCTCGGCCGCTGGGCAGATACACCAAGGACAGTCACTCACACCAAGCGCCAATTACACTCACTCACACAGCTACACACACACACACACTATACGGGGCAATTTAGAGCAATCAATTTACCTTGAATCCATGGTTTTGGGCTGTGGAAGGAAACCGGAGAACCCGGAGGAAACCCATGGGCGGAACATGGACACTCCACCCAGATCAGGATTCGAATCGGGAATCCCCAGCGCTGAGAGGCGAACGTGCTGACCACTAAGCCACCGTGCCGCCCTCATCAGTATCAATAGAATTAAAATAGTATCAATAAAATTTCTTTTTAAAAAATGAATGTTTTTGGACGATTTCAAACTTTTGCATGTCAGTGAGTAAGGCTGTTTGACTCAGTGACAGTTTATTTCTTCGTGTGCAAGCATCACGCCAACTCGAGCAGATGGGTGAACTGCTGAACAGACTTTGCTCAGGGTGAATCTGACTCACTCTGACAGTTAGCCACAGGAAAGAAAGAAGGCACACTCATAAGGGCACTCTCTCCTGCACCGGGGCATCAGTTGTCTGCTAGATACTGATTCACATGGGGAGGTTTAGACACATTTCTCTACAGAATCACGATCTATATGCTTTTGATCATGAGCTTGGGCACAACTTGAGACATAAGACTTGGGTATGGGACATGATATTGGGGAAGGCACGCTTGCTTAGCGGTTAGTGGTTTACTTCTCAGCGTTGGGGATCCCAATCCCAATCCAGGTGGAGTTTCCGTTATTCTCCCCGTGTTCTCGTGGGTTTACTACCACAGTCCAAAAGCATGGATTCAATAGTGTGTGCCCAACTATAGATTGGTGTCCTGTCCTGACCCCGAAACATTCTTCCCTGAATGGGCGTGGAGAACCCCCCCTTAATCCTAAACTAGCGGCTAGTATAAGATTACGCTGAGGATAATGAGACGAGACACACCTGGCTTTTTAAAGCTCCTCAGTTCATATACAGAGGAATTCATGTTTCCAGTCTTTGACATGGTTTGTTTCGTTGGCCTTCGTATTGTGTAGTATGAACAAAGTTTTATATTTTTATACGTTTTTTTCAGTTCATGCTAATATAGCAAAATAACGTTGTAGTGATAGCCACCTAAAGCTATCACTGTGCACATGGGATCTATTACTTGCGTTAGTTAATTCCTTGAGAATAAACTTAAAATGTGGAGTAGTGGCTCAGTGGTTAGGTTGGTGGACTGTAAAACTAAAAGTGTAAAGTATATCAAAAAGTATATTGCTAGTGTGGCTTTTTGAACCAGACTGCTCAACCTCATTACTCTAGGGGCGCTGTATCATGCCTTACCCTGTATTCTGACCCCAACTAGCAACTTAAGCTGCTTGTAAGTCAATTTAGATAAAAGTATTGCAGATGTAAAGGATTACGCTGGTATCCATAGCAACTACCTAACTTGACTGGTCTGACTCTGACGACCTCACTAAAGTAATATAGTTCTTCAAATCTTTGAAAATGGGCGTCTGGTCACCGGAAAATCTGTACATGGGTGTCCTGCACTGTTGATGCTGTCCTCCCGCTTAAGGAGAGATGAGTCCCCCACTAAGCCTTGGTCCTCTTAAGGTTTCTTCTTTAAAAAAAAGAAAGTTTTTCTTGCCACTGCCGCTTCGGGTACCTGCTTTAACATTTTAACATTTACATTTTTACACATAGCTGACACTTTTATCCATAGCGACTTACAACTGTCCCACTTTATAGTTGGGGTCAGAACACAGTGTTACATACAGAATCCCTGGAGGAATAAAAGTTAAGGACCTTGTTTGAGGACCCACATTGGTAACTTCAGTGGACCTGGCATTTCAATCCACAACCCTTGGATTGCCAGCCCAACCCACCAACCACTAAGCTACCAAATCATGTACTTAAAAGAAATTGGGCTATATAAAGAAATTAACTCAAACTAAGGAACTTATAACACAGGGTCAGCCATGATACAGCAACATACCCTTGGAGCAAAAAAAAGGAAGATACCCACATGGCAACTAAGAGGACTTAATATTCAAATCTCTAATCTCTGAAATGGAGCTCTACATTGATTTAATTACATTTAGAATCCTAACTTTATTCTAATAGAGTTTTTGTCCAGTATAAACTGGTCACATGTTATTAGGTGCTGTGTTCTGAATTTAATCTGATGGCTGAATAAACATGGTGGGTTGAACTCATCATAAAAGTTCTAAAAATACACCATCTCTTACTGTGCTTTACACATTTATCACTGGACAGAAATGCTTTTACTGCAGAATCTTCACGAGTGAGGGTTAAAAAAAAAAGAGGATGAAGAAGGAGAAGGAAATTGTTTATTCATCACTTACCTGCAATCTGCAGTAGCACAGTACTGCGATGATGCACAGTAATATTATTGTAGCTAGAATCCCGCCTGTGATTACCACTGTCCCGGCTGTCATTCGAAAAGCTCTCCATCAACACCCTTAGGAAGATTTAAAGCCAGAATCAGAAGAATTATAGCTACAGTCAAATTGAGTAACGTCCTTGAGAGAGCTTAATAAAAAGGAAGTGGACTGATCACGCTAGTCGTCTCCCTGCCGCGTGCCGTTGAACTCTATTAACATCAATCAAGTGTGTCAAAAGAATACGCCATGGCTGTTTTAACCTGCTTTGACTTTAGTGGGAATTCAGAGGGTTGATTTGATGGACCACCTATGACTAAGAGGAATGAAGTGAGCGGGAGAAATTAGAGGAGTGTTCGACGGCCAGGGAAGCCAGAGGGCAGAGAGGGGTGCGTTTGAGGACCCTGATGTGATGGAGAGCCTTGATAACGCGCTGAGGCCAGAGATTAAATGCAGGGCAGAGAGGGGTCAAGGCTCATGAAGGTGTGCCAGGGAGATGGAGTGATACTGGGCTGAATAGATGAAGCCATAGAAACAGAACTGCTGCACCAGACAGATGAGTGTTGGCATGGTAACAAGCAGGTATGAGCTATGATCTGGACAGAGGCACGTGCTCTTTTAGACGTGGCTCGTCTTGGGCAATAGAGAAAAATAGATATTTAAATGTGCTGACTCGTTACTCAAAAGTGTGTTAACAAATGAAGTGTGTGGCTCGTTATATTTACTGTACCATCGATTCACACATTAATTACCAAAATGTACAGTACAGATCATCGATCTGTTCATAAATACAGCCTACAAATAAAATGCTCTAAGTAGATCAGAATCAGATTATAGATTAAAAAAAATAACATATTATGATCGAGTGAGGTTTGTGGTGATTACAATTTTGAAATGAATAGGTGTATTAAATGGGCGGCACAGTGGCTTAGTGGTTGGCACATTCGTCTCTCAGCGATAGAGATTCCTGGTTCGAATCCCAATCTGGGTGGAGTTTCCATGCTCTCTCAGTGTCTGCGTGGGTTTTCTCCGGGTTCTCCGGTTTCCTCCCACATTCCAAAAACATGGATTCAAGGTGTAAATTAAATGCTTTAAATTGCCCAGTATAGTGTGTATGTATGTGTGTGCGCCCAATGATAGATTGGCGTCCTGCCCTGGGTGTATCTGCTCAGCGCCTGAGACGTTCTCCCCTGGATGGGCATGGGGAAACCCCCCCCCCCACGACCCTCATAAAGGAATAAGCGGAAGATAACCGTGCCGAAGGTAATTTTTTTTACTATTAATGGGGCGAGCAGGGGGAGAAGATGGGAGGCTGAACCAGTATGGTCCTCCCTGCAGGTTACACAGATTGTAGCAGATCCCGACCAACGGGACGGTGTAAAAGAAGCAGTACCACATCAGTAATAAGAGCAACAGGGTTTTTGTTTTTTTTAATGCTGCATTATTTTCAGGGTGAATCTCCCTCCTGCACCCCAGTGACTGCTGGATAGGCTCTGAACCCCGGCGCCCCGAATTGGATAAGTGGTTAGGAAGACAAATGAATGTTCTGTCTAAGCCAATCAGCTGAGTTGCCCTCGGGTAACTCGTACCTGCTCAGACAAATCGAATTAGAGTGAAATAATCACATTCATTCAGTGTCCAAATGTAATCAATACTTCTGGCTGGAAATGAAACAGGACTGTTTGTTTTTATTAGATCCTGAGGAGATAAACAGCGGTGAGTGTTGGTATAAATTAGAGAGGGCCTGAAGAGGCGCTGTGGTGCTGTAATGCACCTGCTTTTGCAGGATTGAGTCATGGATGTGTAGTAACTGATGTTTTTTCTGTTGCGATGTATGTGGAGTAGTAATACTGCATGAATACCCAACAGCAAAGTAATAACGGGGTCATTGAGGCAGAAATGTTGTAGATCATAAAACGGTATCAGTGATGCTGCCTATTTGCTTCAGGACTCTTTAGGGGCAATTAGATGCACATGAGGAGGTAAATGCTGGAAAGAATCATTCTTGAAATACAGTATACCCCCCCAAATTTTTTTTTACTCTGTAAATAAGTGTTTGCACCTTATTTATAATTTCAAAGATCATTTGTATTCTTTACCACATTATGAAAAATTGATCGGCAGAGTAAAGTTATATCACTTTTTAGGGTCTGTGTAATAAATTATTGGGATTTATAAAACCGCTAGCACCGGTCCTTAAATCTGATTGGCTGAGGCGCTAGTCCAGCCGTGAAATAATTGACAATACACACACCTCTGATCGCTTTACATTTGTACATACACTATATTATTTTCAATTTTTTTAATAAACTGCGTTCTGTAATTTGGCCGCTAGATGGCAGTATTTGATTGCTAGAGAAACCGGAAACCTGTTACTCAGTGATCAGTTGATGTTAAAAACTGGATGAGATTACGTTTATTAGCAATTTTGCTTTCAGTAAATGCATTTTAACCTTGTTTTTTATTATAGTGTGTTTGTAACAGTTTTGCAAAAACAATAAGACATTCAAAGTTGTGAATAAATCACAGGAACGAGGTGTAACTATTCCACTTCACGTCATGCCTAACATCACTTTCCTGTGATTTATGCACAATAGTGAACGTCTCTAATACCCTATTGCTTTATTGTAACTGCAGTTATGAAGCAATGGGAACCAGGGGTGTTGTATCTCTGACTCCCAGAACCTTGGAGTACTTGCAAGTATGCAAATGATGTAATTTAAATGTAGTGCAGAAACGTGGAGAACATGCAAATTCCACCGAAAGTTCCACACAGACCTTTTTTGCTCCCAAAAGCACCACATAATGTTACTCTAGAATTATTATTTTTTAATTTAATTTTTAATGGAGTTTTGGATGATTTTCATTTTATCATAACAGAACAAGTTAGCATATTTATTTGACTTACACACACACACACGCACACACACACACACCCATATTATGGTATGAACCAGGGCAGATGATCCATTAGTGAGAAGCAGGCAGATGCAGGATGCCTGTCTCCTCCCCAAGGGAAGACTTAATTACATCTCAGTGTGGAGTGTGTTGATATAATGCGACATATAGCTTTAATTATTTACTGCTCACTCACACACTGTTGCTGATGACAGTACAACGGCATTGAACAACGGTGATGAAACACACAGCTGAGGTGTTTCAAACCAAAAATGTGAGTGAATTTGCTTCTGTGTATGACTCACACAAACACACACACACACACTCAAACACACACACTGAAGCACACAAGGATGTACATGTCCCAAATGTGCAGTGTAGAGAAATACATTCTGGTAAAACATGGCAGACAACACAAACAAGGCCATTCCCCTCTTAAGCTGCAGCATGGGTGCAATAATCCAGTGTGACAGTTAAAAAGAATACAGCTGGGAAATTTGTGTCAGTTGTGACTCTGTGAGCAATGAAGCTTGTCACTAGCCATAACTCGTCAGTGATGAGTGGAAGAGACTGCGATCTTTTCCACTTCAGTATGTTCTGTCTCTTCATCTGCTACACACGCTGGAGTCGGATGGAAAGTGAATCCAACACCAGCCTGTGGACCTTTTAACATCATGTCATGCCAATTACAAAAACCTACCGAGGCCTGTTGAACACATTTGCATGGATTGCCAATGTTGTCAATCACAGTAGCATGCAGGCAGAATGTGTCTTCATGACAAGTAAACGTTTAAGTTTCACGGCGGCAAACGTTCATGATGTCTGCTGATGTAGCAACGTGAAGAAGAGACGACTCTGACATCAGGATCAGCATCAGTGAACACACTGAGTGGAAGAGTGAAGGGAAATGACAGGAACAGGGTGTTAGGCCACTGGAGGAGACTATACCTGAAAGAACCTGAAGCTATACTGTATATACAGCTGTCAGGGGGGAATTTATGCCTGCTATCCAAACACATGAGTAATGTTTAGAAACAGACAGGAAGTCGTTTTCACCTTAAACAGAAGATGTTATGGAGATGGAGTTACGCCGGAGGCGGAATAGTCGCTCTGCTCATTTACAACATATTGGAAAAAAGCTCAGAATAAATGGCAGCCTTTAGCTAACACACACACACACGCGCACACACACACGCACGCACATTAATAACAACAGTAATTTATTCAAATAAAGCTACCATGCTCCATACTTACGGTTCATATACTGTAAGGTAACTTGCGGTCCATATATGATGTAACCGTGTCCCAATTTGTTCCCACCCCACCAACATCACATTATTATATATTGTTAACATATAAAAATGAATAAAAAATGCCATACATATTTCATTCATTTGTTTTTTTTTTATTCTAAAAGGATAAAACTAAAACCTTTAAAATATTTAAACCAATAAAATATTTATTATTTATAGTTTCCATTGATTTTATTGCATTTGCACCTGTAGTTGTACTTCCATACATCCATTATCTGCTTAAACCTTTACTAGGATTGTGTGTGTGTGTGTGTGTGTGTGTGTGTGTGTGTGTGTGTGTGTGTGTGTGTGTGTGTGTGTGTGTGTGTG
>JAOUQT010020393.1:0-11811 GCA_025769995.1 Xyliphius kryptos
AACTCCACCCAGATTGGGATTCGAACCAGGAATCCCCAGCGCTGAGAGGTGAACATGCTAACTACTAAGCCACCGTGCCACCTGCACATATATGTCTTGCAATAAAATGACATTTTGGACTTTATAGTACAGTTACCTCAAAGTTCAAATTAATACTTATTACTGGATCCTACGACTGAAGCAGCCTACCAGCACCCCACAGAGAGGGACAATTAGACTAACACACTTTCATTCATGTAAAGCTTTGTATCGCCAACTAATTTGGCTCCTGGACAAATGCACGTTCCAAAGTGGAGTTTATTTTCCGAATCACAGCATGTTGCTCCTGACAAATCGAGATCATTACACCTCCACCACCGTGCTTAACTGATGATTTAATTTGCGCATTCACACCTAGGGGCACTTTATTATCTCCAGTTCACATATCTTTAGACTGAAAAAGGAAACCAGTATGACCAGGGATATGGGGAGAACATAAAAAATCCACAAATTTTGTAGAAACCTGAACTTTCCAAATATGGCAAGAATATACAAATGAGAGAACACCTAGAACAATGTACCAATCCATTGCTGAGCAAGCACTCACTCACACATACTTTGTAGCAATTAGGAGCAGCTAATTCACCTTGCTTCCTTGTTTTGGTACCGTGGGAGGAAACTCAATGGAAGAATGTGGAAACTCCATCTACATTGGGATTCAAATCTTAGGACCAGCACTAACCACTATGCCATTGTGCTGTCCATAATTCCCAGGCCTTGTGGAGTTTGTATGTACTTCCTGTACCTCTGGTCACTATGGCTTCTTCCTTCAGTCTAAAGAAGTAACTATGTATGTGAGATAAACTGAAGATAATAAATTGCACATTGGTTATTGGTGTGAATGCACGTATTATATAAACTGTCACGCATGGTGGTGGAGGTGTGATGATTTGGATTTGTCTTGATTTAAACAGGGATACTTGATGTGTTTAGGTCAATAAACTCCATTTCGTTCCAGAACATGTTCATTTTTTAACACCCACAAAACCACAAAAGAATTAGATTATTACCCAAATGTTGACAATATTAGTGTTATACCATATTATTGCTAGAATACAAACAGAAAACATGTTGCACTCGATTATTACCCGGAGAGCTCTGTGTCAATTTCCCAGGAATTGGGTTAAATACTCTAAATTGGGCGTAGGCTTCTTTTGTTTATACAATTCTTCTCGTCTTCTGACTCCATCTCTCACAATGTTTTTGTCTACGGTTAATGAAAAACAGAAAAATATCTTTATGGCGATAACCTTGTGCTACAATCCGCAGCTGTTGTATGTCTTTGAGGTGCAGACTGTCCTTTAATACATCTGGTATATGCTTCACCAAATTTGCTTAATAATCTTCCGCTTAATCCTCTACGAGGGTGGATTCCCATGCCCATCCAGGGGAGAACGTTTCGGGTGCTGGGCAGATACACCCAGGAAAGAATGCCAAGCCGTCGTTGGGCACACTCAGTCACACACACACTATACAGGGCAAACTAGAGCTTTCAATGTACCTGGAATCCCTGTTTTTGGACTGTGGGAGGAAACCGGAGAACCAGGAGAAAAGCCATGTGGACACGGAGAACATGGAAACAGGAATCCCCAATGCTGAGGCGAACCTGCTAACCACTAAACCACCCATGGTACTCTCTCATTTCTAAGTCGCTTTGGATGAATCTAAACGTAAATGTGTGTGTGTGTGTTTTACTGCACAGAAGGGTTCAATCTGAAGGACAAATCAGATTTAATCAGTGTGCAAACAGATCACTTTATTACTTTATGTTGTATATTGTGCAAACCTTGTTTCATATTAAAAAAAAGGTTACAATTTAACCAGTTTGAAGACAGAAAGGGACAATTGTAGTTGTCTTAAAACTTGGTTTGGAAATGTGCTCTGGCTCCACCTCTGCTAAGCTTGTCACGAGTCCATGGGTACTCTTTCAATTAGGGGGAAGAGAGAGGGAGACACACACACACACACACAGTGAGTGAGTGGGCGAGTAAGAGAGAGAGAGAGCTGCAGCTGGACTCATACTATTAAGAACTCGAGGAACGGCATGAGGTTTGTGTAGCTCTGCTCAGCTCTTCCAAACGAGGACGCTTTCCTCCGCCGCTTTTGTTCAGCAGAAAGCAGGAGAACTTCATTTATCTGGACCACTGACACTTTAAAAACCATGGGCTGCAGAAAAAACCGTGCAAAGACGGCGGCAAGTTTGTTTCAGCCGAGCTTCTCGCTTCTTCTCTCGGTCCTTCTACCCTGTTGCAGCGCCTTCAACCTTGATGTGGAAAACCCCGCGGTGTACAGTGGACCGAACGGCAGTTATTTCGGTTATTCCGTGGACTTTTACATGGCTCAGTCTGTAAAGTAAGTACCATTTATTGTATTTGAGTAAACACGCCATTCATGCTCCCCCTTTAATTCGTACCTATTTAAATTAAGCTCGTGCGCGTGCTGTCAGTAGGACCATATGGTTTACCGTACACGTTACAAAATCCAGTTTTACATCGTTGAATGACCAACTTTGTTTCTTTAATTTGTCAGAACAAAGAGGAGAACCCATTATTTGGTTATGTTTATTGTCGTAATCACCTTGAGCTAACTAAAAATGGTTTGTTTGCATTGTACGGAACATCGTTATGACGTTATCCCTCCATACTCGTGAGTTTTCCATTTTTTTTAACGGTTAAAAAAGTCTTTAAGTCACTTTTGGGTCCTTGTGAATATATCCCAAATCTGGGGATTGAAGAGTTCACAGTACGCTCATAAAACGGAAAAAAACGGCACACCGTGACCATTTCGTAACTATGTAGCGTACAAGTGCAGAGTGAGGAGGACCTACTCAACTCAATGCAAACTCTGCAGGGGGTATTTAAGCACTTTAGGGGGAGCACAGAGGTGTCCCCGATTGTTGTTTCGAATCCAAACCCATGTGAAAAGCCATATAGATCAAAGACCGGCTCCACAGATGGGGAGTGACAGTCACTTGAAAGTCAGACCAATGTTTGTTCAGGGATGAGGAGCAACCTAAAACTGGGCACCAAGCCTCCTTTTTTGGAAATTTAACCCTGGGCCCTAAGGTTTTAACCAGCCGTATTTTAAAATTGTGGCTTTATTAGATGAATCAGGTGTGATTTCCACCAGTTTATGGGGTTGGTAAGAGTTTTAAATAGGGATAGGTGTGAACTCTACAAGTACTTGCCAGGGTTTTAGTTGATGTGACTGTAAAATGTGTGAGAAATGACCTCACTTTCACAAGCCATACTTAGAATATGAGTGCGGAGGAAAGTGGCGTCATGGGGGGAAAATATGATTCATCTCTCATGGAGGGAGTGAAGATCACCACTCTAATTGCCCCCTACTGCAGGTGCTTTATTCACTTAGCATCATTCGTCCACAGAGAGCATTGTATCTAATATGATAATGGAGCGATACAAAGCCCTGAATAGATTGAAAATCCTCAATGCCCTGTGTGTGTATACTTTTATTTAAATTTTCATTTTTGGAAGTGTTCTGTATTTCAATTACCGCTCGAGTCAAGGACTCGATGGCCTCAGTGGCCTCGGTGGCCTCTGTGCCGGCAACACTCCTCGTCATAATGAATAGGACCCCCATCAGACTGCTTTGCTAAGATCAGGTTTTGGGAACGATAATAAGTCTGGGCTGCAGGATTACTTTTGTTGTTCTTGAAAATGCCGAGTAAGCAGCCAGTTAAGTTTTTACGGTCTGTAATAGACCACGTTGTCTGTCCTGGGGCTTGTTTTAAAAAGAGAAATATTTTGTTTAATACTGAAATAAAATGATTTTGATTTGTAGAATACTGAAATATTGTGTTTAGCAAATTCGCCTCTCAGCGCTGGGGATTCCCGGTTTAAATCCCAATCTGGAGTTTCCATGTTTTTCCTACATTTACGTGGGCATGGGGAACCCCTCAATGAATGAATAAAAATAAGTATTCAGCACTTCAGAGTTATTTTTGTTAGTTTTAAATTAATATAGATTTTATTTATAAGTAACAGATGACTGGCAAATATTTCTAAAAACAATAACCTGAGACTATTTCAATATTCATCCATTATCTACCGCTTATTCCTTTACGAGGGTCGCGGGGGGGGGGTTCCCCATGCCCATCCAGGGGAGAACGTCTCAGGCGCTGTGCAGATACACCGAGGACAGGGCGCCAATCCATCGCTGGGTACACACTCACTCACACAGCTACACACACTATACAGGGCAATTTAGAGCATTCAGTTTACCATCATGTTTTTGGAATGTGGGAGGAAACCGGAGAACCCGGAGGAAACCCACGCAGACATGGGTAGAACATGGGCAAACTCCACCCCGATAGGGATTCGAACCGGGAACCACTAAGTCACCGTGTCGCCGTGCTGAATACTTATTGAGAGCAATTATTTTACAGGTACAAAATACATGGATTGACTTTTGCATGTTCATTTTAAAATTCCCTTTGGATACTGAACCAACTTTCTTTAAAAATGTAAATAATAGATCCCAGGGTCCGTTTGTGTAGGTATGGAAGGTCTTGGGGTTTGTGTTGTTGGTTTAAGTTCACTCTGTGGCTAATCTTATTGAACTGGGTGCATCAGTTCATCAGATTACAAAGCTGCATGTTTGGACTGTAATAATTAACCAGCACCAATATGACTGTAGTGTTTTCATCAAGGTTTTCATTAAAGTGCCTCAAATGAGTTTCCCGTTTCCGTTCCTGTCTGTCTTCACATTACCCAGGCCCACTGTCTTGCCCTTGCTCCTTGCTGACAGATTGATGTTATTTTCTCATTTCGTACCTTTGTTTTAACCCTTCACACATGGTATTTTGAAAAAAATGAGATCTAATCAATTACATTATCTTGAAATAGAGTTTTGGAAATGGTTTTAATGGCTGTATGTTACTATGTGTGTATGTATGAGGTTAATCTGTGTCATGCCGTGGTCCTCTGGTAATGTAATTTTGCATGGTCTTTAAACCCCTCACCCAACGCGCATATTTCAAACCATGCAACCCCCCACCCCCCGTATTTCTCAGACTCTCACGGGCTATGAAGTCACAGCAAGGCAGCAGCTGTGCGCCTGCCATTACTTCATCGAAAACTCTTCAGACATTGTCATAGAGACGAGCTTGAGGAGTGAGCTAAATGTGTATGCACAAATACAATCTTTAATCAAATGCATTTGGAACTTTTAGCTGAAACTGCTTCTGATCAATGGAAGTGATGTGGAGTGTGTTCTGTTTGTCATGCGGTGGTCCACGCCCACATTTAGAAATTGATAACCTGAAGCTGTCTTTTAGCACCTCAATCTAATATTTAATTTTTTTTATGTATACCTATAAATGCCAAAGCCCTCACTGACTCGTCGCTTACTCTACCACTTCCCGGGTACCTACAAGGCTGAATTTCATTCCTCGCAGTTCCCGGTCATGTCCTTGGAAAAAATACATCTCACTTTCCTACACTTGATGGTTCGTTCGATATCGCAATCGAACCCAGACCCTGCCATGGTCACATCGGGGTCTTTTTAAGTACCTACCCTCATTCCCCATCATGCCCTTGAAAATTAACTGCTTCTTACTTTCCTAAATTCAATGGTTCGTTTGTTATCACAATTGAACGCAAGACTTTTTTGGGTCACATTGGGGTTTTCCAGAGTACCTACAAGACATTGTGATTACCTACCGTGGCCTTAAAAAAGGTTCTTGCATTCCTATGTTCAATTGTCTGTTTGCTATTGCCATTAAACACAACACCTCGGATGGTTTGGGGTCTTCGAGTACCTACAAAGCTGAAATTTGGCTCCGTCATTCCTCATCATGTCCTTTAAAAACCCACCTATAAATTTATGTAAGAAAGCAACCGCATGGAAACTGTAATCACCACTGTAGTCGTTCTTCCACATTCATTTCAGATTTTAAATTGCCGCAAACCTCACTCTATATGTTCCTTTTAAATATAAAAACTCTTAAGCCACAATTGTGTTTTAACATTCACGTTGTCAAGTTCTATTCTAGTTTTTATTATTTTCACTTTATTTTGTACACTTCATTCATTTGTTTTCTACTGCTTAGTTTTATAATAGGAAGCAGGGTCGTTGGGGGGGCGGCTGTTACTTATACTTAGAACGTTTCAGGTACTGGGCAGATATATCCAGGACAGGTGCCAATCTATACCTTAAATCCATGCTTTTGGGAGAAAACCGGCGAACATGGAAACTCCACCCAGACTGGGATTCGAACCTAGATCCCCCGGTGAGAGGCGAATGTGCTAATCACTACAACATGCTGTTGTTTTTATCTACTTAATCATATAGATGTACTTTGTAGTTCTATAGTTGCAAACTGTAGTTTCTTATTTTACTTCTTCGGTTCCTTTCCTTTGTTCTCTAATAAACAGGGATCCAGTGGATCACCTCAGATCAAATGTTATACTGACACTGAATTATTCTCAATTTCGCAATGTTAGAGGCATTTTCTGTAATATACCATACCAGCATCACATATACAAACCCCACCACCATGTCAATGTCACTGCGTTATTGAGAATGAACGAGCACCCAAATAACGCTGGCTCTGTGGTAATCATGTCTTGAGTGAAACCAGACTGAACAGGTATGCAAAGTAACTGAATCTAAAAAATGTGTTTATATAGAAAGCTAAGCTGCTAAATTGGACAGTGTAGAATCAATATAATAGTTAGTAGGCCAGATTGGCCTTTTGGTCCATTTGGACAGTTTTTGTGCCAGTTAGTCTTCCAAACCTCACCTAAAACCCTCTAGATTTCAAATACCTTTTCAAAACCAAGCTGTCTGTACGTCCTTAAAGCCGTCTTTTGCACAGACTTTGTGATCCTCTGGTTTCACGGAGCCATGCATGTCTGTCTGAGTTGCGTGATGCTCTCTTGACTCATTGCAATTAGATTTACCACCATGCAGACCACCGAAGAAGGCCGCCTCAGGGTATGGTTTGTACACTTGTGTGGTGTGGCCTTGCAATCCAAATTTATGGTTTTGTGCATGGAACGGGCTGCACTTCGTTAAAGCCGGCCCACTCCGGGACAGTTTGTAATTTTTTAACATGCTTTCAGTGTGCTGTAGAGTCCCATCATGTTTGCAAGGTCTTCAAGCAGTTCACCGGTGTCAGTTACGTGCACTTTAGGGAGGAAATAATGAATTGTCGAGGATAAACGGCTTCATAGCCACTCGTTAGACTGATTGGGGGGAAAAAGTCATTCATTATGTGGAGGAGTAGCGCATTCCACCGTCTGCACAGCATGGAGATAAGGAGAGAGGTCTTTGGCGGGAATAGGTCAGAGATCGGGGTCTAAACATCAGCTTTATTCCTGAATGGATGGCATGTTGTAATGGAAATATCAATTTACATTATTTATTTAGAGGTTTTATTGGCTGCAGCTAGAAACCTTGTGTTGTCTTTGAAGGTGTGGTGAGAGATAAATCTGAAGAGATTAAGATTCTTCACATTTTAAGTAAAAGTACTCTGAAGCACAAAGTTGAAGGGTGCAATTGATGTTTGGTAGGTTCTGGATGATGAGTGACTTTTTTTTTGATCTAGAAAAAGATTATATATGTTACGTTGCTTTGAAGTCTAAACTACAGGAGGACGGTGATGTATTTAAATACAATTTAACATCATGAAGGATTTTGCCCTGACCGGTGCTGGGTCATGTCATTTGTGTTTGTTGTTTTCTCTCAGTCATCTAACACCACGAAAGCTGCTGATCAAGCATTTTCACTTGTGTAGTGGTCATTGACTGAAACTCTGGCTCGTTACTCCTTTGGAAGGTTTGGAACTTGGTAGGAATAGTGCTGTATCCTGAAGGATTTGAAACCTGACTGGTTTGAACTGTTAACTTCCTTTTTAATGTTTCCCCCACATCAGCGGTCACTAATAGGTAGACCACGGTCTGAGAGCGGACCCAAACTTTGTTCACTGCGGACCCAAACCTATAAACATTTAAGGGACGATTTAATTCTCACTGTTTATTTTAAGAACTTTTCGTCTTTACGATATGAATTTCGCTGTGCACCAAAGGCGCTCCCCAGCCAATCAGATCTGTGCAGATTCGTGTGGGCGGAGCATGCACAGGCGAAGTATGAAGCAAGAAGCAGCAGTTGGAGAATAAACTCACAGAATGAGTCACAGAAATCCTTGGGAGAATGTTTTGGGTGCTGGGCAGATACTGGACAGGGTACCAATGTATTGCTGGGAACACATTTAAACACACACGCGCACACACACACACACACACACACACACATACACACACACTATAAAGAGGCAATTTAAAGCATCCAATTTACCTTGAATCCAAGTTTTTGGACTGTGGGCGGAAACCAAAAGCGCCACCTAGATCGGAAGTTGAACCTGGATCCCCAGCTCTGAGAGATGGACTTGCTAACCATGCCACACAGTATACAGAATATGGACTTATCATGACACTGTTTAGAAGTTCTGGCGGGCTGGATCTTGGCCTGACTATTTCCTCTAACTGGACCCCACTGAATTAAATACCCCGCCCTACATTTTTTGACCCAAATGGAAAATGGAGGGACTATTTGTGTGAATTTCGAAATTTTTAGATGTATCAGTTGGTAGCGATCTATTTGCCTACCTTGCTCACATGCAGAGCAATTTGTCCTCCACCCAGGGGTACTTCTGCCATAGGGACAGTGAACCAGGGACCTTCAGGCTGCAAGGCAGGTTCCTTAACCACAAGGCTATGACTGACCAACCTAGTCATCTATTCATTTTTTTTCTTGAATCTAAAGCAGTTCTTTAAGCATGTTTGCCATTTCACATGTTTAATTCCATTTCCCAAGGGGTTAAGGAAATCGCTACCTGAACTTCTGTGCTATCCTTTCCAACAATTTCATCTTACATGTAGGAATCATCATCATCATCCATCCTTCCATTATCTTCCGTTTGGAACATGGAAACTCCACCCAGATTGGGATTCGAACCGGGAATCCCCGGGAAGCCACTGTGCCGCCCATGTAGGAATCGTATATTATTTTAAATTGTAAAGACTATACATTTAGTGCGGTGCAGTGTAGAACTGGGGCCATAGGAATATAGGTCATTGCACTTGTGTGCTATCAAGCTCCTCTTTAACCGTCTCTGTTTTTCTCACATTTTGAACAATGGCGGCCTTTGTGCACTGGCAGTTATTGCCTGGCATTGAAGCTAAACTTTTCCAAATCGCTTAAATGGTTTTTTTTTTTTTTGATCTTTCAGCATTTTTGTACAATCAGCATCTGTCTGCAATGTTAAGACAAGACTGTTGGAACACTTTTAAAAAAATTTATTATTTTTTTTATAAAGGTAATAGGGATTTGATTGACTATAATCTAAAGTGACATAAATCACTTTACTACACTGAGGTGGTCTCATAGATGACTCTAAAAGAGTAGCCATGCATAATGGGTGCTTTTAAGTGTCAGATTTGTTCGTGGGAAAAGATGCTTCATTGTGGCAGATTAGCTGTCTGTTGCACTCATTTTTACCCTTGGGCAGGGTTAAGCTTGGGGGGGGGGGTTCTTGTGTTTTTCTAAAATGTACTTAGCCTGATTTTTATCAATGATTTGCACACTTTTGACATTGTTTGGTATTTCGGAGATGGGTGCTGTAGACTGGCAACGTGGTATTTTTCATAAAAATGTGCTTTAATTTTTTAGTCCTCTTTACTTGACTATAAGCTGCATCTAAAACCCAAAATGTTGTACAGTTGCAGGAAGGATGGGTTGTCTAGTGATTTCTTTACTGTTACCCAAATAAATCTAGGGTTCTGTCTCAAATTGCCTACTCCAAATGACAATGATAAGCATGATTAGTGTGTTTGAATATGAAGCAAGCAGTAGTTTTACATTCTTTGGAAGGCCTACTCATTTGAAAGCCATTTTTAAGTAGGCATCCACAGTACCTACTGCTATCCTATAAGTCAATTGGAGCTGAATCACGTCATCAATGTAAGAAACAAAACATTGGGGATTCGGATGTTTAGAAGTGAGATACAACCACAAAATCAAACCTAACAAAAAAAGATTATATTTACCTATAAATAGCGCTATGATTTAAAATGATTGACTGAACTTTTTTAGTCATAGTGGGACCAATTGTGCCAAATGACATTTGTAATGTGACCAGATGCCTCATTGGGAGACCCTTGCTCTTTGTGTAGCCGGGCAGCATCAGTAGCGCAGGACATCGATGTTCGGTTTGTGTGATTTATTAAATTGAAAAAGTTACATAATGGTCTTTGCAGTGACATCTAAGGTTGAGACAATGACACACTTAGGAAAGTCGGCTTGTGGTAAAGGAACTAGCCTTACGATCTGAAGGTCCCTGGTTCGATTCCCGGTCTTGCCAAGTACTAGGGCTGAAGTGCCCTTGAGCAAGGCACCTAACCCTAATTGTTCCTCGGGTGCCCACTGTTCCGGGCACGTATGCTTACTTCACTCAGTGTGTGCGTGTTTCACTGCATGGATGGGTTCAATATGGAGGACAAATTCCTCTTTGTGTAAGTACAGTAGACAAATAGATCACTTTTTAGGCTTTAATGGTATGATTATTGTGTATGTAATAATCACAATTATACAGACAAGTAGACAAGTATGCAGCAGGTATAACTTTATTTTGGTTCTGTGCAAATTGCGCCACCTGGATTAAAGTTCCAGCTACCGGCATACAGATTTTTCTTATGAATGTTGTCATGACGATGAAAGGGCGCCCTTACAATTAATTTCATACACAATAAGATTCTCATCCATAGTACTATCCAGGTTCTGTCTATTAAATCTGATTGTTATATCGTCTACAGTTAAAGACATTTGTAGATGATGTAGGAAGCGGCTTACAGATATCCTTATTCAGATTTTCTCCAGCTGCAGACTACCGCCGTATATCTTGATTTGTTAGTATGGCAGCTGGCTTTTCCAGTAGACATCAAGCGGGTGGCATCAAACCACTGCACAATTTCAGTCCTGCTTGCACTTTGTGGTGTTTTCTAAAAACTGTTTACAACTATCTGAATCAGGCATTTTTAGAATTTCACCCGCTCATTGTGGCTATTTAGTTATTAGGCGAGTTTCATCTGTGGTCAGACAAGAATTCAACGTGACGTGCAGAAATTTCATCAAACACAATGTGTGCACATGCTTCAAGATCTTTACTAGACATTCCTTGTGTGGCATGTTCGTCTACACATGCATCTGTTTATTTCATTTCAACACACCACTAAGGTTTCATATGGTCGACATGCCCGTTACTGTCTGAATGCCTGTCAATGTGGTATTCACATGCAACATCAGCAATTCTAGCTCACGGAAGGATAATGAGTTTCCACTGTACCACGTTTTAACGAGTCCACAGCAGCGATATTCTAAAGTGACACGTTCTGGGTGGGTCGTGGCCAGCTTGTAAAAAATAGTGATTTCAGATCATCAATTTTTCTTTGTTAAAATTACGTCTGTCTTCACTGGTTGCTTCGGATTCAATCAACGTGATCACACGACGTGGTCAAATCTTATTGCCTCCATTAAGTTTTTCTTAAAAAGTGAAAGAAGTTAACACTCTTCCAATTCCATCATGGTACCAAAAAAGATTACAGATTCGGCAGCCAATTAAAGAAAAAGAGCAGAAACACGATCAAGTTAAATAATAAAGGAATTTAAGCCCATTGGGCTCAATCAATTTTTTCAACATTAAAATGTTTCCTATATGCTGAAGATGAAAATTGGGAGTGCCATTAAGAACAT
>JAOUQT010020404.1:0-11810 GCA_025769995.1 Xyliphius kryptos
GAGTGAGTGTGTGCCCAGCAATGGATTGGCACCCTGTCCTGGGTGTATTTGCCCAGCGCCCAACATGTTTTCCCCTGGATGGGCATAGGGAACCCCCTCGCGACCCTAGTTAGAGGAATAAGCGGAAGACAATGGATGGATGCTTTCTTCTCTTTGGCGCCATCATTGTTGAGTGCTTGGTTGTTTTTGTGAATTCAAATTGTCAATTCAAGTTTGACCAAGTCTCTTCCCTTCTCTCATGTTCCCTTGAATTTAAATACGAGCCATACTAGGTTGGTCACACTGACACAACAGACTGTTTTGGTCTTTTAGCGAATCGTAGCTTAACCATGGAACCAAACAACCATGTGTTCATACACTTTTGCCCAAATGGTTTGCAATGACTTACATAAGCTATCTTTTTTTTTGAAAGTAGCTTCATCTTTATATTTTTTAATCTAAGCGACTTACATCCCATAGAACAGACAAACAAGCTTTTCCCCTGACAGGTA
The DNA here is from genome assembly GCA_025769995.1 of Xyliphius kryptos. NCBI lineage: Eukaryota > Metazoa > Chordata > Actinopteri > Siluriformes > Aspredinidae > Xyliphius > Xyliphius kryptos. The sequence goes on from JAOUQT010020404.1 coordinate 492, forward strand.
TCCAATGCTGCAATAGCATGCAATCGAAGTCTTTTAATTAGGGTACGGAAGAAAAATAAGGGGCTGGAGCACACCCCAGCACTGCGAGTGGAAACATTAGTGGCAGTACACAGCCGAGGTCATGGTTTTGAAGTTTGTCCGTGTTCGCGGGCTGGCCTGCAGAGTGGCTTTAAAGTTTGGGTTAGCGCAAAAGAGAGCATGATGGAAAGTGTCTGTTTTAATGGAGCTCATTAGCGAGCAAAGATTCAGCCATAGAAACAAACCGTATAATATTCAAGGACATTTAGATCCAGTTTGAAGTTTTAAGCTTTATCTGCGCTAATTAACCCAAACAAACAAAGCTGGAACAGAGTTTGTGTTGCTAACAATGTGGGCTGTCTGCTAGCAACAAAAGAGGTTCTCTCCGAGACTCCATTATGCTTTTGTTGTTTATTAAATGTAGTAAAGTTTTATTACAGCTCATTTCGTATACGCTGGAAATGACGAGGCTTTTGTGAAATCCTTTTTGTGAAATGTGCTTTTTTATAATACACTATAAATGTTGAATGCATTGTGTTGTGTGACTTTGGTTAGCCATTTCATCCATCCCTTATTCCTCTACTGGGGTCACGTGAGGTTCCCCATGCCCATCCAGGGGAGAACATCTCAGGCGCTGGGCAGATACACCCAGGACAGGGCGCCAATCCATCACTGGGAACACACACACTTACACATCCACACAAACAAACACACACTATATGGGGCAATTTAGAGCATTCAATTTAACTGGAATCCATCTTTTTGGATTGTGGGAGAAAACTGGAGAACCTGGAGAAAACCCAAGCGGACACGGGGAGGACATGGAAACTCTGCCCCTGCTTAGCAATTCTTATTACAAAATAGAAAATTAAGAAACTTTGCTGTGATGTGGTTTGTCAAAGTATGGGGTGTAGCAATTGCGGCGTTTGAGTGTGTGGCAGGGGTTGTGGGGTGGGTCGTGTGGCGCCTCTAGTGATGGATTTATGCCTCTGTTAGCCATTTAATGTACCTGTAATGTAAACTAATGGGCAAATAATGGACTATAACTGTCTGATGTATTTGATGATATATCTCCACTACCGCTCAAAAGTTTAGGATCACTTGCAAATTTTCCTCTTTTTGAAAGAACACATTGTTCTGCAATTCACAGGACAACTATATTTTCCATTTCACAATTAATTTCAGTGTATCATGAGTTTTAAGCAATACAAATGTTTGTATTGAAGCCTATTGTTGTATAGAGGCTTATTTTGCATATAGTCCTACTGTCAGCAATTCTCAGTCCTCTGCCTAAATCTCCTGGTAAGGTCACCAATCCAATCCAAAAGTATTCGCTCACCTGCCTTGGCTCACATATGAATTTAAGTGACGTCCCATTCCTAATCCATTGGGGTCAATTTGGCGTCGGTCCACCCTGGAACAGCTAGAACAGATTAAACTCTACTGTGAAGGCTGTCCACAAGGTTCAGGAGTGTGTTCATGGAATTTTTTGACAATTTCTCCAGAAGCGCATTTGTGAGGTCACACCGTGATGTTGGGCAAGAAGGCCTGGACTCAGTGCAGGCCAGTCAAGTTCTTCCACACCATTACACCACTGCATCCGGTGCTTTGCATTGCACTTGGTGATGTATGGCTGCAGCTGAAGCTGCTGGACCATGGAAACCCATTCCATGAAGCTCTCTGCGCACTGTTCTTGAGCTAATCTGAAGACCTCATGAAGTTCTGTAGTGATCGATTCTGCAGAACGTTGGCGACTTCTTCGCACTATGTGCTTCTGCTTACATGGCCTACCACTTGGTGGCAGAGTTGCTGTCGGCCCCAAACACTTCCAATTTTCTTATAATCCAGCTGACTGTGGAATATTTAGGAGCGAGGAAATTTCCCGACTGGATTTGATGCACAGGTAGCATCCTATTACAGTTCCACTTTGGACTTCACGAAGCTTGAGAGCGACCCGTTCTTTCACAAATGTTTGTGAAAACAGTCTGCATGCCTAGCTGCTTGGTTTCATCCACCTGTGGGCCATGGAAGTGATTGGAACACCTGATTGTGATAATGTGGATGGGTGAGCAAATATTTTTGGCATTATAGTGCAATGTTTCACAGCATTACAAAGCTGACCTCGCTCTCTGGTTGAAAGGTCATCCTTAATATTTTATGAGTGGCTCATCTGCCCTTTTTTCATTCGTGATTATTCAGTCTGTGTTGTAGTTAAAAGAGAAAAGCTTCATCATTAACGCTCTGCTGTGACTTTCTTCTGGCTCGTCTGCACTAATTACCTCATTATCACAGATTAGGTTTTAAATTTCATGAGTTCATTACCATCCGGGGTGTGCTGCTGTGCGGGCACCACACTGCGTCTGCTGAACAGGAGTAACTACTCAAGCACTGTGTGAGGGGATGCTCCAGATAAATGACTTCATGTGACCTCCAATAATAATCAGCCTGGATGCCGTCGCCCGCCTGCTTTCCTGTGGCAGGTATTATTTCTTTCCAGCGCAGTTGGGGGGGATGGGGGTATAAAAAATGGGGTTACAATGATGATCTTTACCGGGGCTCAGTAGAAGATTTCTGGAGCTTAGAACCAAAAGGACTGCTTTAATACAATTCAGTGCAGAGTCATCAAATTCAGATCTGATTGTCGGAGTGCAAACTTTTCTTGGCGCCAGTTCCACTAATTATGTCCACTTCTTTCAGTGTGTTCTCATACCTAGACCAACAGCTGGTATTCCTGAGCGAAAAAGATTTTTATACAGGCTTCATACAATCCATCAGAGAACCGAGGCTCAATGTATTGATGCAGTTGCATCAACCAACCAACGCTGTGTGCTGTAGAGTTATGCACATCTTACACATCCTAATATCACTGGAGTTAAGATATGCATTCGGGGCTTTATTTTAAATACTAGCTGCTCCTCGGAATGGGCGTGTGATTTTTCCTGCAAACGTTGTAATTAAAACGTAATCTAATTGGTTGCTTCTTGGTGGGATTTTCATTCATTCATTATCTTCCGCTTATTCCTTTATAAGGGGCGCAGTGGGCGTTCCCCATGCCCATCCAGGGGCGAACGTGTCGTGCGCTGGGCAGATACACCCAGGACAGGGTGACAATCCATCGCTGGGTACACACTCACTCACACAGTCACACACACACATACACATAACCAAACTATACAGGGCAATTTAAAGCATTTCATTTACCCAGGATCCATGTTGTTGGACCGTTGGAGTAAACCAGAGAACCCGGAGGAAACCCACACAGACACAGGGAGAACATGGAAACCACCCAGATTGGGATTCGAACCGGGAATCCCCAGTGCTTAGAGGCGAACATGCTAACCTTGGTGGGATTTTGTTTTTGGGAATAGAAACTTTATTTAACGGACAAAACAATGTCCACATCACCTAAATATAAATTTATCTTGTGCACAATAACGCTAACGACTCTTTCCACCAATTACCTTGTACCACTTAGCGGTGGTGCGACATCTTAACGGTGTACCGTGATTGCAATTAAGGCTCTGTTTTGGCATCAACAGCTGGTATTCTTTTCCGTTTGGCTTTTAGGCTCAAGGGTTTTTTTTTTTTTTGCCCCGCTAGCTTAAGGGGCTCTGCTTTTTGTCACTGCCCATCTGTCAACCCAGAGGTCTGGAGCCACGCCCGCTTCAACGGCTAAGCAACAGCTTCTACATATAGGGCTCGTACAGAATGGCCAGGGCAGGTGTGTCCACACTTTTTCCAGTGGGCAGCCCAATCAAGCAGGAATCTTTTTTTCATAAAGCTGTAATGTTTAAACCTTTTTTTACAAATATGTTAACAATACAGGGCAGTCCACTGAAAAAAAACTATTCTTCTGATGATTTGGCCTGAATGGTCTTAGCCACCTGTTCTTAGCCAGGTGGGAGGAGCCTGGGAAGTATCTGCTGATGCCATTTCTTAAGCAGGCTTCCAGATAATCATCAGTGAGGGTGGACCGATATCTGGACCTCATTATTTCCATATGGGGGGAAAGGCAGATTTACAGAAGTTGGGTTGATCCAAAAAATGCCACATTTTCTTATGTTTATGGTACTTAAATTTCTTCTTCCAAAGAAGGTGGGTCCATGAGGAACAACGACACAATTTATGAAGCCAGCACAACAACTTTTGCTCTGTACACAACCGGCTCATGGAAATTGAAATCTTGAAAGTGATGTTCAAATTCTGATAGTATGCCAATCAATTACACTGACCTGTCCATCAGCATTAGCAGTTTGAATGTAACATACATTTAAACGAAACATGGAGGGGCGTGGCCACGGGCTGGATTGTAAGTAATGTGTGTTCACGCATGTATAAGAGTGTTCCACAGCGATCTACCAACGTGCACTGTGCGATCTGGACTACGGTGTCTCAGTGCGCTTAACACAGCTGAATAATGGCCAGGTTGGTTGTTTCCCTGTTTTAACTTTTTTTTTTTTTTCATAGCCCCCTGAAGCAATGATGGTTAAGGGTCTTGCTCAAGGGCCCACACTAATAATTTGTCCATTCATGTAACCAAGACAGAGGTGCTGCTGTCTCGTGTCAGTATAGAGAAGAAACCAAAGAAAGCCCTTCCCATAGTGCCGCCCATAATCTTATACAACTGTATTTGTGATTTCCCTTCTGCATGTGCGCTAAATATTTGATGATGCATATCTGTAGGCATCATCCTCCAACCCTGTTTAGGTTTCCAACCCGATTTCATAAATTATTCTTTACTTGAGACTTCAGGCTTGACCCAGAGGACCCATTGTTTCATCTTGCGTGTAGGCATTTGCTTTTATTCACAAGCATGTTAAGCTCTCCAGGGGTGAAAATCAATACCAAATGCTAAAAGGATTTGAAAGAACCTTCTAAAAGTTTGTCCACGCACAGAAGTGTAACGGGTTTTACAGAATTAACTGTTTGTACAACTGTTTAGCACGTACTGTATAGCATGAATTCAATAACGGCGGCTTATATTTATAGTAAAAACTCACAATCACCTTTCTGTTCACCTTTTTGAAGACCCTGCTACAAGCTGTAGTCCATCTGTTATGTCTCTTTTAGTTTATTTTCCAAAAACTACTTTATTCAAAGGAGCTCACAACCATCCCAACTGGGTGGTTTGGGCCAGAATACAGGGAATGAACCTGCCCCCCTGTAGCAATGAGGCTTAAGGGCCTTGCTGCTGTTAAAGGGCCCAAACTGGTAACCATAGATAAAAATACAGTGATCGATTTTGCCACACAGAGCAATTGGTCCCCCACATTTTATCCATCCATCAGGTCCCTTGGGGCTAGGTGCCCAAGGGCACTTCCGCCATAATACTTGGTGGAACCAGGAATCGAACCATGAACCTTCAGGATTCAACGCTGGCTTCTTATTCACAAGCTTACAACTGCCCCTTTAATGGACTCAAACCCAAACCACGGCAGTACCATCACCAAACTTTGCTAAGGATCTCCTCAAACTTCTCTAAAGAGTACCAAGTCCAACTGGTGTCCAGAAACATCCAAGCTTTTGATCCCGCCCACAGGAACGCACGTTCTTCTTGAACTGCACCTAAAAATCCAATGTCTCATCACGTCTTTGTAGTTGGATCCCTGAGTGGCATCCCTTAATATTATGCCAAACCTAGTTTTTTTTTTTCTTGACTCAGAAAATGGTTTGTTTATTCGCCAGTGCCCCATTTTAACATATGCGTTAAAGCCGGTGCTCCTGGGGGTATTGAAGACTAGAGTGCTAATGATCTTTTTGTTTGATCTGTGTATGTTTTATTTTCAGTTCTCCCATCACTCTTGCTCACGATTGAAGTGCACACTTTGATGATCTGCTCCCTCCTGAGCAGTTCCTAACTAGCATTGTGGTCACCGCATGGGTTGAGATAATTAGATTCTTTATTTGTGAAGGGAGGGCAGGAAAGTGCATAATTTGTGTGCGGAGATATTCAAAAAAGGAATCGTGAAACTCAAAGTTTTGTTCGCATGTTCAGGGAAAAATTACTTCTTTATAATCGCCGTGTCGTGTTCTTTGCTTATTATACGGAGCTGCTTTCTTAAGGGGCTCGCCATGCAGTAATCAACCGTGAGGAATCTGCTCTGACAGCACGAGCGTTATGTCTAATGCCGTTTGCTTGACAAACAATAATAAAGAAGTCAACTGGCATCAATAAGTCAAGATGAACCTCGCCGAGCCCCCGGGGCTCACGTGTGACAAGTCGTACTGTTATGTTGCTTTTGTACATTTTAATTATGCTCACGAAGCCGCAGACGATTTCACAGGTTTAAAATTGATGCCAAGATGAAAGAGGTTTGTGGGTAATCAGAAGCAGGTTCTCAGCACTGAATAAATGCAGACTTACTGAGATCTTGCCGCCTGGTTTGTGATTGTTAACTAAAACCTTTCATTTTGCAGTTGACCAGCTTTTGGGTAATTATCTGTTCATCCTGGATAGCAGATAAACAGTCCCACCAGGACTTCAATTTGAGATTGCGGCAAAATTTGTGGAACTCTTTATTTTTTAAATTAACGTCTCATCTCATCTCGAAAGGTTTAACTCATTTCGTTATCTTGTGCTTAATTCTATAGGATCTAAAGTCCATCCAGGAGAGAACGTTTTTGTCGCTGGGCACTCTTACATACTCATTCACACGGATATACACTATGTGGGGCAATTTATATAGGGGCAATTTAGCAGCCAATACAATGTAAATCCATGTTTTTGGACTGTGGGAGGAAACTGGAGAACCCGGACATGGGGACATGTCCAAGCAGACGTGGGGAGAAGTCTAAGCAGACATGGGGAGAACATGGAAACTCCACCCAGATTGGGATTCAAACCTGAATAACCAGCACTGGGAAGCAAACATGCTAACCACTACGCCACCGTGCCGTCTCGAAATGAAAAATTAATTTATTCCTTCATTATCTTCCGCTTAATTCTCCACACGGGTCGCGAAGGGGTTGGTGTTCCATGCCCATCCAGGGGAAAACGTCTTGGGCACTGGGAAAATACACCCAGGAATGACTTCCTCACACACATACAGACTATAGGGGCAATTTAGAGCAGTCAATTAACCTTAAATCCAGAGGAAACCCATGCAGACACAGGGAGAACATGGAAACATCAGCCAGATTGAGATTCGAACGGGGAATGTGGATGAAAGAAGATTTTGGTGGAGCCGCACGAGACAGAAAGCCACGAGCTTTTTAAAAAGTTAATAAAAACTAAATAAACTAAATGGCAACTAAATAAAAAAGTCAAAAGGCCCAAGTGGCTTTATTTTTATATTTAGCGAGCCGTCGACTGCGCACCACACAACTTGATTTAAAGTGTGTCTTTGATGTCATGACGACTATGTTTTTGGGGCGTGATGTGCGATAAACCAATCATCCTGTCACTTGTCGTTTTCTTTAAGAGCCTGGTGCGGTCTGATTGTCCAATATTCATTATCGTCTGCTTATTCCTTCATGAGCGTTGGAGGACACGGGGAGGACATGGAAACTCCACCAAAATCGGACTCGAACCAGGAATCCCCAGCACTGAGAGGCGAACCTGCTAACCACTAACCACTGAAATTGATAAGAAATACAAAAATATGAACACTAAAAGCACTGCACGAGCACAAAAACCTCCAAATCCTACCAGGTCCCGGTTCATCTTCCGAAATCTTCTCCTCGGCTTACCAGGATTTTAATGTTCTAATGAGCTTTGGGTCAAAAGTCGAAGGCCATGTAGAAAGACTGCAGCCTCTGTGCTTTGTAGATCTGTAGATAAATGAATGGCTGAACATCCTCACCCACTTTTTAATATCATAAAAGCCATATTGTTATTGCATTGGCTGACATTTTACTCGGACGATAAAAGGGCTGTTTCGGCCTCTCGTCGTTACAAAGAGATTACGTTTCTTATTTACTTTGCTTTGGGCAGAAATACGAAGGAGATAAACAGTTCCATTTCATTTGTGGCAGAGAGAGGCACCTGAGGCACAAGTATAGAGTAAGATCAGGGTGAGACAATGGACTGCCGGCCAGCTGTTCTCTCATCCTGCAAATCTGGAACATCACGGCGATTCCTAAAGGACACGGGTTGAAAAATGTAGTTGCGGCGTTGCTGACACCGTATGAATCACTGGCTTAAACACAGAACAGAACGCACTGCAGAGTCACACCTGTGGGCACTGAGAGCGTTGATCTTAATTACCCATAGAGCCTGCGAAAGTTTCATTTGCAAGGTCAGTAATTTTGGTGACCCATCAGCATTCATTTACATTTCTCACATACAGTACCAGCCAAAAGTTTGGACACACCTTATGGCTCCATTGTCTGTTTCCTCCTCTTACCATATAGATGGACTTAGTACTTTTACTATTAGTCCATCTGTGTTCTTTGTTTTTGTTAGTCCCCTGTTGGTTCTTGGTTCTCTGTGGGTCAGGAGCATCACAGAGCGGGTAACAATTGGGTGGTGGATTCTGTACTGTAGTCCACTACAGTCTGGAATTGTAGAACTACAAATGCGTCACTGTGATTAAGATAGGGGCAATTAAGAGCTACCAATTCACCTTAAATTCCTGTTTTTGGACTGTGGAAGTAAACCAGAGAACCTCTAATAACCACTACGCAACCATGGCACGTGATGTTGAGATAAAAAGATAAAAGCGAGCATCCTAAATCCTGTAATTACCCATAGTCCTCCCTCAAATGTAAAACCAGCCCATCTTGAAAAGAAACAGCCCCCAAAGCCGCCATGTAAGATTGGATTTGGTTTCTAAGAAGTAAAATCTGCTGAAGTGGTAAAGGGTCTTAAATATGAACAAAAGACTACATCTCTTGGCCAAGAGTCACATGACCAGGAGGCAGCACTTTCTGGTTGGAAGTGTCACTTGATAGAGAAGCGATGTCTGATGGGTGGAAATTAAACATGACTAAATATACAGGAGAGACAGAATATACAGAAATAATGGACTGCAGGCAAAGTGGTGTTTGGGAATATTCATGTGTCAGCTCCGTTTTGACATCAGCGGGGGCAGTAATAGGAGAGCTGAAACATGGGGACATGATTAATTATGGAACGAGTAAATAAATTTCAAAAGAGAAAAGCGACTTCAACTGTGTACATTCGAAAAAGGGCAAAATATTAAGTCATCCATCCATCCATTATCTTCTGCTTAATCCTCTACAAAGGTGGGGAACATCTCGGGCGCTGGGCAGATACACCAAGGACAGGGTGCCAATCCATCACTGGGCACACACTCACTCACACACAATCACACAGACTACATGGGGCAATTTAGAGCATTCGATTTGGAACCCAGAGAAAACCCACACGGACATGGGGAGGATAAGGAAACACCCAGATTGGGATTCAAACCCGGGAATCCCCAGTGCCGAGAGGTGAATGTGCCACCATTAAGTCACCGTGCCGCCCATATTAAATCATTTTTACATCAATTACCTTCTGTAACAGACGGCATGGTGGCGTAGTGGTTAGCACGTTCGCCTCTTATCACTGGGGATTGAGGTTTGAGTCCCAGTCTGGGTGTTCTCCACGAGTCTGCGTGGGTTTTTTGCAGGTTTTCCAGTTTCCTCCCACAGTGCAAAAGCATGGATTTAAGTTAAAATGGCTGCGCTAAATTGCCCCTCTGTAGTGTGTGTGCCCAGCGATAGATAGGCACCCTGTCCTGATTGTATCTGCCCAGCGCCAAAACGTTCTCCTCTGGGTGGGCATGGGAAATCCCCGCGTAACCCTAATAATCTTTTATCAGACAGACCAGGAACTCCAGGAAGAGGATTCAATGAGGACATCAAGCATCCACACGGGACCGAGGTCTCCATCACCCCCTGCATTCATTTGGAAGACACTACAGATTGAAGCAGGTAAGGGTTAAAATTCCCTCTAAAGGCTAAAATGGCTTTTCTGTAGAGGGAAGAAACAATCGACCCCTGGGGTGGAGTGAGGGAGGAGATGTACAGTAGGTGATGAGGTTGGACTCTGTATCTGTTTAGAACCGATCCTTAATGTCCTGAATTCCACAAATAAGGTGCAGATAATGACCTACAGATTAATGTCTCAAAGACAAAAGAACTGGCCTTTGGCGCCCCACACCTTATTGTTCTGCTCTGAGCCCTGCACTCATTAGCAAAGAAAAATGTCTCTCGCTCACGTTCCGAGAACACAAGTGGAAGTGCAACACGGCGATTATGTTGGTGTGTTATTATGGTGTATGCATGGTATACAGATCCTTTCCAAAAAAAATTAAATATCATGGAAAAGATGATTTCCATTATTCCATTCCAAGTTTAACTTTCATAGGAATTCAAAAAATTTAAATACTGTGTGGAGAAATCAGCCCACATTTTGCAGGGCATGAATGTTTGAAGCTGAGTGTGACACACCAATCATCTACCAAACAGTAGAGGTGAGGAACAGAATCCAAACTGCTTGAGATCCAGTGTGAAATCTCCCCAGTTGGTCATGATTTGGAGAGCAATGTCTGGTGTAAGACATCTGCTACCAGTCTAACAAAATGTTTTAGAGAAATTCATGATTTTTTTTTTGCTGAGGATCTGCTGAGGACCTGGCCACCAGAAACACCAAAACCCATGCTAAAAAATTTGATGCCCATGCTATCACAGTGCTTCACTGGCCAGCCAACTCGCCGAACCTGAACCCAATTGAGAATCTATGGGGGGGTTCTCAAGAGGAAAGTGAGGGGCACCAAACCTTTGTTTGCCAACATTGGGATACCTTTAAGAGATGTACTATTCCTTTTTCCTCGTCAAGGAAGCATAGTTATTACATTTGCATTTTCTAGACACGTTTATCCAAAGCGACGTACAAGTATGCCACATATTCCTGGAGCAATGGGTCTTGCTCAAGGACCCACATTGGTAACTTCAGTGGACCTGGGATTTGAACCCACATCCTCAGATTGCTATCCCAACACCCTAATCACTGAGCTACCACACTCTATTTATAATTATACAGTCTGCTCAACAATACGCTGACTACATGAAAACTTGTGGAGTTTATTGTGGCGAGGCAGAAATAGAACCGGCAACGTTATACTTGCGAAGCGCTCAAACATGCGTCGTATGCTACGCTGTGGGTCAGCTAGTTATTCTTAAATAGGCTGCAGCAAATGTACACTGCTCAAAAAATAGAGAACACTAACATAACACATCCTAGATGTCAATGAATAAAATATTCCGATGGAAAACCTTTATTTAGTAGACCGAGGAATGCGGTGAGAACAAAAGAACATTAAAATGCTCAAAATGTAAATTATTATTTCATGG
>JAOUQT010020423.1:0-11809 GCA_025769995.1 Xyliphius kryptos
TCAGCTCTGTGTATCAAACCTGCACTGCTACCTGTTACATCTCACACTGATTACAAACTTTTATTCATAACTTATAAGATTCTACATCATCAGCTCCACAGTATCTGAGAGACTCATTTGTGAACTCCACTCTCAAGGTGCTTTACTTTTAGTTTCTAGAATTAATAAAGTTCCTGCTGATGGAAGAACTTTTAAATGGTCTCCAAGTTACTGTTGGTGATTCTGAATCACTATCAATCTTAAAAAGTAGATTAAAAGCACATCTGTTTACATTTGTGTACAATTAACTCCCTGTAGATAAAGGTGTAGATCTCAGGGTGGCGCTGTTGGATTGGTGATCTGGGATCAGCCTGTGCTCATCATCAGTAGGGGACGTGGCACTGAAATGATGCTATTCCAGAAAGCCCTCTTGACCAAGTACCCTGCAGTATCTGCCCCTTTTAGTTCTGCTGCTCTAAAAACAATCACCGAAATAAAGATCTACACATGTTTAAGTAACTATTAATATTCTAGATTTGACCAGTAGGCAGAAGATCCTACAGTCTCTTGTGCTATTAATGCTTAATGTCATTATCTTTATGTTACCCATGTTTGGTAGAAACAAGCGAACAGAGGAAAATTCTTATTCTAAGTCATCATTGTGGACTCTTTTTAATTTGTTTGCATTTTCTGAAGTCTAAAAACTTCCAGATCAGTAAAAGCTCCTTTCTGTCTAAAATGTTTTACATCATTGACAAACTGCTGGATATTCTCAAAAAAATCTTCAATCCGTGTCCCTTTCTGCACTTTAGTGACACTAAGGAAGTGTTTTATTTTCTCAGCAGTGTATTGAACAGGTAGCCTCTCATCCTGAGAACAAACAGACCATCCTGACTCCGAGCCTTCACTATCCGAGCCACCGGATTTCAGTGCTTTGAAGTCTATTTTGGCCTGTTTGGTTTCATTTCCTCACCCCCGTTTCTTTCTTTTATTTGAGACTTTAAAATCAGGTTCCTCCATCATAGAAATGTCTTCCATGTCCAGAAGCTTGGGCACAAAAGAGTTTACCAGAGCCAGTGAGAAATAGGGAGAATATACTGTATACACAAACCTTCTCTGTAATTGCTGCAATGTCCTCTCTGTGGTCCCAGCATGGGAACATGTTTGTGAAGGTAAGGGGCTCCAGTCCAGCATGGATCAGATACGCTTTTGGAGGCATCTTCTTATTCTTTTCTGTGCAAACAGAGTTTGAATTGAAAGTAAAGAGATGTCAACCTTTAGACTTCTTTTCTTTCTACACTCACAAAATTCTGAATGTTTAAAGAAACACTGAAACAAATATGCATTAAAAAAAAGTTAATATAATGTTTTGAATCTAATTCCCAGCAGTGTATACCAATCATTTATTTTATACATTAACACTCCCCGGCCAATTTATGTAAATCTACTTTTATAGAATTTTGTCTATTACCATACTAAGTCAGTGCTTAGAGGATTCTGTATACAGGACGCTGGTTGGTCCGGCAGAAACTGGCTGCACTGCTGTGTTCACACAACACAAACCGTGCCACAACTGTCGTCATTTCTGAGACTCATTCACCATCCAAAAAATCTATTCTGTAATGGTCCTTTGTGGTTCCTTATCAGAGATAAAAGTAAAGGGCCTAACAAAGTAAGTAGACTGCAGTCTGAAACATATTGTTTAATGCCACATATACACTTAAGTTATGTAAGAGCCAGGGAAGTTAAGTATTTTAGGCTTTAACCAAGTGTGTATACTTAACACAGTGATCTTCAGATATGCAAGTTCTTATGTTGTGTTTTTAGGTTTCAGTAATTCTTTTGGTGTGCATGGTAATTCAGTAGTGCGTTGATGTTGCATATATTTGGAACATTCTGTTAGTAGGTATTTTACAGTTAGAGGTTTGCGGCATGTTTCACAGGAGGGTGTTGATTTCCACTTTATTAAGTGTGCATGAGTGAGTTTGGTCTAGAGATGGTGACCTGATCTATTCCATACATGGGCCATGGTCGGTTTTGGATATGTATGGGGTGGAAAGGGAGCATTTCTTGTAGCTTGTTTCTGGTTTGTGCACTGCATTCTGTTTAGTCTGTAACTGTAGACAAAGTGCATCCATATGGAACAAAAGAACTTTGGGTGCAAGAGCAAGTAATGAAATGGCCAGTGAGTGAATATTCTGATTACAAACTACTGCTACAAAGCAATGCTAAGCAAATACCTTCAATAAAACTAAAATACACACAAAGTATGTATTCTCTTAAATATCCAATGAAGAAACATGTACTATACTTACAATTATTAACATTTATCCAAAGCGACTCACAAGTATCCCAATTTGATGGTTTGGGTCAGAACACGGGGCTGAAACAGCAGCCCTGCAGCAGTTAGGGTTTAGTGTTTTGCTCTAGGAGCCACATTGGTAAGTTTTGTGGACCTGGGATTTGAACCCAAAACCTTCAGATTGACAGCCCTAACCACTGAGCCGCTACACCATCAAAATAAATAAATACTTCATCATTTCATGGTATTTATATAAAGGTTTTGATTTTTTAATTTATTTTTTGATGATGATAAATTGATGTGGATTACCTTGGGAGTACTGCAGTACAGTTTCCATAGCACACTTTCTATCAATGTCCCATCGGATGCGAGCAGAGCCTGTATTCTCACAGTCCTGAGGCCACCAGCCCTGCCACAGGTACACCTCATGATGATTATCCACCAAAAACAGAGCTGCAGAAGAATGACAGAAGAATGAAGAGTTAAGGTTTATGGCCATAGCCGGTACATTATTAGAGAAACGGTCAAGAAGTTTTATTTAGGTGTCCACAATATATCACTTTACATTTTGGTATATATTTTTTATTTTCACTGATGCCTGCAATGAGATTACTTATTGCTACTACCAGCAGGTGGCAGTACTAAAATGGCAGAGAAGAATACAGTATGACTGACAGAGCTCTTATTCAGTCATTTATTAAAAATATACATAGAGAGCACTCAACAAACTCACTGCTATTATGGACAACACATCACACTCCCTCCACGACCTGCTGGTCCGACAGCGGAGCTCATTCAATAACAGACTCATTCAGCGCCTCTGTAGCAAGTAACTGTACAGGAAATATTTTTTTCTCAACAGTGACAACACTATACAATGCCTCACCACTATGGATTTACATTGCTGCTCACTAATACTTGTGCAGCTTTTGATTATTCCACTGGACTAAACAAGATATGTCTTTTATTATCTAATTATTATGCACAATTATTTTTTGATTCTCTCATGTATATTCTATTTAGATCTGTTGTAATTGAAGTGTTTAATACAAAACATATACTGTACACTGCTTTTTACAGTTACTTATTATTTATTTGATTTGGTTTCCATTACTATAACCACATTGGCTTCTGCAATACACAAACTTCCCTCTGGGTTTAATAAAGTGACAGACCGACCTGCATATCTATTTTTTTTGAGCAGTGTATAAGATCATATGTTTAATCAATTCATACAATGTGTTTAAAGATCATGAGTGAGAAAATTCAGTAGAGTCTTTGGTGATGATTTAAACAGCATTGCAAACTGTTTTCATTAAAATGATTATGTCTTTCAGTGTTCAATGTTGGACATAGCATTAGAATATGTTTAACTAGTATGTTTGGTGGTTTGATGTGATAGGCAGGTTGAATCACAGTAATAACTATATAGGTTTTAATTATTAGCTTAAAAGTCTTATTGGTGACTCCAAACTTGATTGTGAAACAGTTAATTTTTTTGTTTGTGTTTGTCTTTTGTTTAACACCGTGTATTCACTTAAGCAGCGACTTAAATACATTGCTAGTGAAGTGTTCAAATACAATCCATGTGTGAAAGAGACTGATTTGCTTGAGGACTGCTTCACTGCACCTGGCTGTGTGGCTGTGTACAGATCCTCCTGATGGAAAGGCATCGAGTTGACCAAGTCTGACTCTCTGGATGGACAGATCAGCTCCACAGCAACAAACTCCCCAGATGTGCTGCTTAAGTAGAACAGTCGTGGTGTAAAGTTGAACTTCCCAGGGTCTGAAAAGAAATACATTTAAATATATTAAGACTGTATACCCATCAGTTCGCTTTCACGGTTTAAACAGACAAACTGAAGATTAAACAGCATTTATAACTTTCTTGCTAGATTTACACAGGTAGCAAATTTAGGTTCTGGCCTTGAAAAAAAAAAAGTTTACCAATATTTAAAGATGTGTCTACAAACTGGTTTTAAATGGACAGCCTTAATATTGTTTCAATTTTATTTCGAAGCTTTACCATGTCACTGCTGTCAGGAAGAACGTTAATAAGCCGCTACTGTGGAATTTCGGGCAAAACATAAAAATGCAAAACTGAACCTGTCCAGGGCACCTTTTTATATCGTTAATAATAGTTTTAATATTGCAATGTCATTGTTAAAAAAGTACTCAAATGGAGCGATAATGACCTTCTAATCTAATCTAATTCTTTTCTAATCATTTTCATAGCATCAGCAATTTTCACCAGCAACACGCCAAATTATAGTGGTAGAAATAATTGAGTTAGAAGTTTTACATTTAAAAACACAGGGTTTGCAGTACTTATTATGTTACCCAGATTAATGCTCTGCTATTTGCTATGGCTCAGCTTTCTGCTTACCATGAATCATGCAGTCATAGGCCTTCCGGTCCCTACCAAGAGCTTCCCAAAAGCCAATTGGTTCTGTACCTTCTTCACATTCATGGATGGTTACTTTGCTACTGCTGTGCAGTCCTGCCTCCAGGGGACACCTGTCAGAAAACAAACAGTGGAAATGATATAACTAAAGGCATGTGGACATTATTTATACTAATAGACTTTGTGTTATTTTTCTTAGGCCTAATAAAGTTTAATATTCAAAAATATAATATGATATAATAAAATATAATATTCAAAAATATAATATAATCGCTTGTTCAATGTTTTTTTTTTTCTTCCCACGACTATTTACATTGTCGATTCTCACTGAAGCCATTAAAACTATGAATAAACACATGTGGAGTTATGTACTTAACAAAAAAAGGTGAAATAACTGAAAATGTTTTATATTCTAGTTTCTTCAAAATAGCCATCCTTTGCACTGATTACGGCTTTGCACACTCTTGGCGTTCTTTCTGAATGAGCTTCAAGAGGTAAGTCACCTAAAATGGTTTTCAGCTGTCCCTATGAGGATAAATTAGTATAATTAATTACAATGCCAACAGTGTGCAAATCAGTAATCAGAGCAAAGGGTGACTATTTTTGAAGAAACTAGAATATAAAACATATTTTCAGTTATTTCATTATTTTTGTTAAATACATAACTCTTCATATGTTCATTCATAGTTCTGATGCCTTCAGTGAGAATCTACAATGTAAATAGTCGTGAACACACAGAAAACGCATTGAATGTGAAGGTGTGTCCAAACTTTTGGCCTGTACTAATATATATATATATATATTATTACAGTATACAGCCCCCTACACAGAGGTGGCAGAACTTAATATACTTAAGTAGAAGTACTATTAATACATTGAATGTGCACAAGCATGAAGCATCACATGAAAACATGCAGTAAACTCCTTTAGTTTATTATTGTTCGTTTTAAAAAAAAGTCCTTAACCCCTCCACCCCCCATTTAACATCCAATAGGATTCTGAATTGAACTTCATTAGCTGCATGAGGGGCAGCACGGTGGCTTAGTGGTTAACACGTTCGACTCTCAGCGCTGGGGATTACTGGTTCAAAAACAGTAAACATTTTATGGTCCTACCAAAAAGTGATAGTCCTGAAGTTTAGCAAAAACGTAAAAAAAACGTACACTTGAGACAAACTTTCTCTCCTGAATAAAAACTAGTGCAGAAAACAGACTGTTAAACTGAATATGATTTATTTTTATGTGCGCTGGCATTATCCAGATATGAATACCACAAGCTCAAATAAAAAACAAAACATAATTTTCAGTAGCACAAACCATTAAATGGCCATTCTTTTTTTTTTACAGAATCATGTATAGAGTGAATAGAGAGATCATTATAAAATGTGAAAAAACATTTGAAAAAATAGAACGCAAAATAAAAACCTGACATTTGTGTGTTTGCAGGATTAACAGGATCACTTACTGCTCTTTAATCTTATTAGCTGCTGTGCGGCCCACTTCGTGCGTGTGCGCTTGTGCTTTGCAGCCGTGCCACAAATATATGCTCGCTTTGGGGATATTGAGCAGAATCATCGAGGTTCGAGAGCGCAGGCTGCTACAGTGACACACCACTTCCAGTAGATGGCCCTCTACAGGTTTCTCTCCTCGCACGCAATACAGCCGCCAATCATCTGAACACAATGTGGAAGATATTAACTAAACATGACTTAGCTGGTGGGCACTTAAGAGAAATTTCACAAGATATACATTTCCTAAGCAAGAAAGTAAATGAGCAAGAAAGTAAATGAGCAAAAACCTCAAATGCAGCATTTGTTCTAGCAGCTTGCAGTAAGCCAACCATCAAAATGTGCAAACAAATCAAATTCAAACAACCTTATCCTGGTTTAAATAATACATTCCAGGGTTTATCAAATAAGTTTGCACAGCAGTACAAACTGTTTTCACAGTTGTAGCAGTCTTTTGTATTTTATTTAATGCTCTGAACAAACATTCAACACGCATGGCAACCAGATTAGTTCTAATCATATCACAACACATGACTGTATCTGTGCTGCCACACTTCCTGTTTTTTTTATTTTAATTTTTTTTAGATAACCTCAGCCAAGATTGACAGCAGGCAGTGGAATATGATGTTCTTAACATAACTGATTTTTAATCTTTATTACCTTCATTTTATATTTTCAGTCCCTTTCAGAGACCATTACACAACGTAAAAAAAAGTTTTATCATGTCTACAGATTACATTTACAGGATCTTTGAAATTCCATTCCAAAGAATGTCAGTCTCTTTTTAGTAGCTGCAATGTGTTTTTACAGAGTTTGGCTGCATTTTGAAAATGTTTTTCAGAAGAGCATTGGTTAAGTTCCAATTTAACTTTTAACCAGTCAGTTTATTTTTTTAACGTCACTCACCCAAAACTGTATATTGATGAACCTTAATTTGGGCATTTGGACACAGTTACATTTTACATTCAGTTACATCTAAACACAAGTGGCATCGAATTGTTTTTACTATTAATCAAATAAAGATGTTCCAATCAATTACTCATTAGAGTGCCTTAACATCATTCTCTAAAAGACATAATGAGAGTCAGAAAAAAGTGTATTATGCTAGTAGTTGCAACCTTAGACCATGCACAGAACAAACTGAATGCTACCAGGTAACAAACTTGTCTGTTTACTTTGTCCCTACAAAAAAAAAAAAAACTAGCTCTTCATGGGTTCCCGCATGCCCATCCAGGGGAGAATGTCTTGGGCGCTGAGCAGATCCAATCCAATCCATCGCTGGGTAAACACTCACTCACAAAAGCCACACACACATACAGGGCAATTTAGAGCATTTAATTTACTTTCATGTTTTTGGAATGTGGGAGGAACCCGGAGAACCCGGAGGAAACCCACGCAGACATGGGGAGAACATGCAAACTCCACCCAGATAGGGATTTGAACCGGGAACCTCCAGCGCCACCGTGCTGTCTGTGTTTGGTCTGGTTTTTAGCTATGCTTGTCTACGTAAATGTGTTGATTCCAATATGTCCCAAGAGGAGCTTTTGCATTCACTGCAATTTAAATATAAGGCACTAAGAAAATTTGTATATTTGACCTACTCTGTGCATTTTCTTCCTCCTCTTCTCTCTTTCCTGCATGAATCATCATTCCTCCATTAAAGCACTGGAGAAAACAGGGCGGTTCCTTTCCTTGCTGTACCTGAACCTAAACAGCATGGAGAAATGAGAATCCAGATACTTTATGAATATGCATTTTGTTGCATCAACAAGTTAGAAAGCTGTAGTACCTGGGCTCCTCTCTCTTCATCAAGCTCCACAGTCATCAGAGCTGATGTTCCCTTTTCATTAACTGTGGAGTTCCGACCCTGCCAAAAAAAATATGCACATCTCTCTCTTCCTGGTCCGATGATTCGGTCAGAATTTTGCCATTTTCCAACTGTGAACACAGACATAATGTTTGAGTTGCAGTGGCGTTGATGCTCAGCTGAAAAATGAGTAATTGGACAGAAAGAAAAAATCTTTACCTGCTGCACTGACCATGTATTTCCACTTAACCACATATGTATCTCCCTCGTGGAACTGGCCAATGCTCTGCTTAGGCAGCCGGCTACATCAGGGAACATTTGATGAATGATTATCAAAGTAAAAAGACATACATAATAAAACAAGAGTGTGTTGCCCCTTTGCCTTTACATCATTTTTTTAAATTGTTTTTTATTAT
Organism: Xyliphius kryptos; assembly: GCA_025769995.1. Classification (NCBI taxonomy): domain Eukaryota; kingdom Metazoa; phylum Chordata; class Actinopteri; order Siluriformes; family Aspredinidae; genus Xyliphius; species Xyliphius kryptos. The sequence continues at coordinate 8,416 of JAOUQT010020423.1, forward strand.
TTTATTTATTAAACAAAAATCTTTGCATCAATGAGCAGTGATAAGCCAGTGCAAGCAAATGACTTAAAACATTTCTCACTTTCTAAACTTTGCATGGGATTGGCTTGGAAATTAGTTTCTAAACACTCAGTAAAATTTGGATGAGGCGATTAATTAGTTCTGTACCTGTAATCAAACTCCAAAATATGCCATACATCTACAGATAACGTGCTGATCTCAAAACTCCTTCTTTCATCTCCCTCTACCAGTCCATAACCGCGCCCAACGTCCACACCATCCAATAAGGTCCGAACAGGTGTATGAGATAATGGCATCATCAAGGCAACATCGTACGGCCGATATTCACCACCCTGCCCCTCCTACAACATGAACATTTAAAGAAATATCAAGCAAAAAAAGTGTGTGTGTTTTTTTTTTTAAATGAAATCATATAACTTTAAGTTTAATTTATGATCGGTCATTTAAATAAAAAAAATATTAATTAGAAAGTAGCTGTAGGTTGATTCACTGCTATCAGGACAGATCAGTGAGAAAATACCTTGGGTTCAACAACTTCATTTTCATTCTTCTTTAAATCCAGCTTGGAATCATTCCAGTCTAAAAACTTTTCTTTAAACAGTGTGGTCTCATTGTGCTGGGTGAGCCTTCCGAATATAGCCCAGTCTGGACGGCCCCGCCCTTTTCTAACACACACAAACACAAAAACTAAAATCAGAGATAAAATTGAACGGTCACAATGAATTACCTAATAGTATAACAATATAGGTCAATACTGTTGGAGCAGTCTTGTCACTAGGTGTTCTACCTCCTAGCCCTCACAATGTCCAACAATTTGTGTTGAAAAAAAACAAAAAAAAAACAAAAAAAAAACAGCTGAACAGGCCATTGATTGATTTACCTTTTTTGTGGCAACATACAGCGGGTGAAATAAGTACAGGCCCACGAAACCTTAAAGACGGTTTGTGTGGAAGAATGGGTCAAAAATCACACCTGAGAAATGCATGTGACTAGTTTCTCCATACAGGAGGCGTCTCGAAGCGGTCATTGCCGACAAAGGCTTTTGTACAAAGTATTAAATAAATTTCAGTAAGCGTGTTCAATACTTTTTCCCTGTGCCATTCCACATAATTACACATAAATTAATTTCTGGACATCTATGGTTTGATTTCTTTGTACGTATGGATTACTTGGGTTGTTACCGACATCTGGTGAAAATTTCATGTCAATAGCACGTCTAGATATATATTTACTGAGAAAAATAGTGACGTGTTCAATACTTATTTCACCCGCTGTATATATGTATGTGCTTCCTTATTTTTACTCTGCTCTCATTATCTGCAGGAAAACTGCTTGCCTTGTTCTTAAATACAGTAAAGAGCAAAGTCAGTAGTTTAGGAAAAACAGTTACACTGTAGTATCATCAAAACCTGTGTATTACTTGATCTGACTGCTTTAAAAAAATAAATAAATTTAAATTATAACACGTGTCTGTGGAAGATGCATTGATGCATTTACCGCAGGCTAAAAAAAAATAACCAAAAGCCACTCCTCTGCCCCCTCTAATTATCTGATGATATATCCTCAATTCTCAGAAGCAGAGATGCAGATAGTTTTACAATGTTTCTGCCATCACATAGTAAATGGCAGAATTCCATTTGAAAAAAAAATGTATGATATATTTATTCTTACAGAGCTAGGAGCCATAAAACATAATAAGCCCGAGCTATTTGGAATCTATCACGACCAATGGGCCGAACTTTAGACATGCCCGGGTTAGATCAATAGTTAATTATGTAAGTGTGCAGGTACTGTAATTAAGAAATCTATCTGATGGATTGTAGAAACAATGCAACTGCTTCCTCTCATTTTGAAAAGGTACCTGTGAGTTTATGACTAAAATCCGTATCTGAGAGGAATAAGTACATTCGAAAACCAAATCACGTGGAATTCCATCAATGTTCTGGCAAAGTGGTGTATTTTTAACAAGAGATGCCAGTGTTTTTGGCCAGGATTGTACATGAGACACAAACCTGAACTTTATGTACAGTATGCAAGTCAATTTTGATTGAATTGTGCAGACCTGGGTATAAGAGGGTTGCATTTTCCAGGATCTAGTGGGTTGATGTCACAGGTAGTGTAGTCAAAGGTTCCGTTCCACAGATGCTTTGCCAGCTGAAATGCCACCTTTCTTTGTGCCAGGGTGACCTCTTTACCATGCCACACATACACCTCACTGCCAAAATCGAACACCAGAACCTGTGCACATAAACATTTAATGGTTTCATTCGAGTTTCACAGGGTACGAATTTAACCATCTGCAAGCCGGTTAATTAATTATACCTCTGTAGGGCTGAGCATGGTACAACGTGGAACTCTTCCCCAATAATCATCATCAGGAACCAGCTTGTCCTCCAGCAGCCTGTACACACAGTTTGTCTCCACTATAGCTGTCTCATAGAACTCATCTTCCTCTGGTGTCCCGGCAGCTATAGAGGAATTGAAGCAATTCAGACCATGTGTTTTAGGCTAAGTCATGTTTGTTTTTCATTATATATTACACACATTAGAGCGTAAACATGTGTGGTCTTTTTCATTAGGGTTTTGTGGAAAAACAGAGAGAAACAATCTTCGAATATGTGAACATTTGTGTTTTGATTAAAACCCACCCTCGCAGCACTTTGGATCTACATTGATTAATTTCCATCACTATGGCTCCAAAAAGATTATTTTCAGTCATCCTATCTATACAATATGTGGTTGTTAAAGTTAAAAGCAAGCACACTACACTGAAGGTAACATCTTACCTTTGTAGCTGGCCTGTCCTAAGATCTTCCAGAACTCCTTGGCTGCGTGACTATGAGTGTTAATGCCTTCCTCGATGGTTTGAACATAATCAGTTCTACAGCCAAGATCATGTTTGGTCTGAATGAAGGTTGCCAGCTCAGATGCCTGAACAAAGAAAAAAATAAAATCATTAATTAAATAGTTAATTAAAAGAATCCAAAATACTTCTTCTGACCAGTGCATGGTCTTATAAATCATTCATTCTTAAATATTCATGGTTATCCTGTATAAAACAACATGAGCTGTGATACTTTTACTTTAGGAGATAGAATGTCTTAGTTAGCAGTCAAACATACATAAATGACAATACACACAGGGGTGTGTCAAGTGTTTCACAGTTTTACAGTCCCTGCATGCAGACATGCCAGATAGGTGGCGCTTTACAGTGATCCCTTAACTATGACAGGAGTCCTGATCAGACGTCTCAAAGACCTCCGCAATGGGTGACAAAATAGCAGCGTTAGTTTTATGACTTACACTTTCCAGACCCTTAGAACCACTTCATTTCTTGAATGCTTACTACTCTTAAACCTACATAATTTTAACAACA
>JAOUQT010020441.1:0-11809 GCA_025769995.1 Xyliphius kryptos
GCTAGCCCCCCACCCAAACTACTGGGCAACCACCCCCCCCCCCCCTCTAATAATGTACTTCGGAAGCTCCCCCTTAAATGAGGGGGAACAAATGACAATAGCATGTCAACAAAGCTCCTGTAGGTGGTGTAATGTGTAGGTGTCTCAATACCGTTGTATTCTTAAAGATCTTAAAGGAAGGTGGAGAGAACATGTCATGATGTTTGAACATAATCACTTTCGTTTTGAAAAACAATTGATCTTCTGATCATATCTTCATACCAGACATTAAACATCATCCTCTGTCTGGAGGAAGCTTGTACTAAACATTTTCAGGAATGTTTTTTTGGCTTAACAACATTACCGTACACAATAAAGAGCAATACTTAATAATTTAATGACACATGCTGGTCACACGTTTGTAATTGCCATAATTTTGCAACGGCGGAGCGGCTAATGAGGCCATCCTGTTGTTTTTGAGGGAGAATTAGTCAGTAGGTGCTTTTGGAGCTGCTTCCTTCATCAGAATTTCATTTACTCACAAAGACAGAATGACGTGAATGATGACGTGCCTTCCATTTAAACTCCCGATGTTGGGGACTGTTCTGCTCATGTGCAACCTGTTGGATTACGTCTGAAGGGAACAGGTGTAAGGAAGCTGAAGCAGGTCACCGGGAATCTGGGTGTATGTTATAATCTGCGTACGAGATGTTTTTCTCGTTAGCTGATTACTCAAATCAGAGCTTCCTCGTTTTGCGCGAAGATGTTTGAGGCAACATGATTCAGACACATAAAGAAGCTTTTATAACATCCCATTTCAATCTGGTTCCCCAGTTTTACATCTATAACAGCGTCCACTCTTTTAGTGAGGCTTTCTACAAGATTTTGTTAAAATTGTTGCCAAGAACAAAATTAAACAAGAAGAGCATTAACGAGGTCAGACACCGATGTTACATAAGAAGACCCGGTTCACAGTCTCTGTCCTAGTTCATCCTAAATGTATGTGCCAGGGTTCTGAAATAAAGTAGGGCCTTCCACAAACTCTTTCTACAGACTTGGATGCATACAGTTATATGCATAACAATTATTGTTATTGTTGTGAGGTGCTTGACGTTAGACACCTGTGGTAATGGGTTTGAATAACTGTCCTTATACTTTTGCCTTTAGCAAAATCTGACCAACCTACTTTTGCGAACTCGTCCGAGATGTTCCAGTCAGCTCCCACATGTTTGGTATTAAAAAAAAGATTCAGCAGAGCGTCAATAATTATCAAAACCACGTCAAAATTCTAATGAATTCATTATTTATTTTTAAAAAATGCTTCACTCAAAAATTTTACAACTTCACACAAACATCCAGCATCAGGACCTACTCTTTCTACAGGGGGTGCTATAACGTCTACATGTCTAATGATGATTGTTTTAATTGATTTACTTCCTGAATTCAGTTTTATTTATAAAGCCATGAGATGAACAAGGATGAATGGATGTGACTTTTCTGACCGTCTTCTCATTGTGTCTTTGTTCAGGGTCGACTCATTAAGACAAACTTCTTGTGTGCTCTCAAAGTGATGAACTCTCAGCAGGTAAAGGACATTTCCACTTTGTCCCCTCTTTGTCTTTTGATCTTTTCCATCTGAATAATAAATGAAGAAGTGTTTTGGGTTCTTTTCAGACAAATCAAGAGGAGTTGATAACTGAGATCAACCTGCTGAAGAAATACTCTCAACATCGGCAGATCGCCAGATACTATGGGGCGTTCATCGACAAGAAATCCATGGAGCCGCAGATCTGGGTGAGTCTCTCACCCGTAATGGAGTCTTTTCGAGTCCTCTCTCACCTCCTGTGTGTGCTGAACTGAACTGTGTGTTTGTGTCTGTGTAGCTGATGATGGAGTACTGCGGCGGAGGTTCGGTGGCGGATTTGATCACAAGTTCAGCGAATAAATCTCTGGAGGAGCCATGGATCATATACATCTGCAAAAACATCCTGCGGGTGTGTATCAGCTGCTGCAGTCATTACACACTCAGACAAATCAGTTCACTTCACTCGAGATCCTGCAGATTTGGAGATTACTTGTTGGATTAAAATCGCTGTTGTGGATTATAATCCTAATTATAAAACGGGTAGCTTCGCTACTTAAAATCTGATTGGCTGAGCCGTTGGTCCAGCCGTAACATTATGGACAATAGAACACAACCGCTTCACATTCAATCGTATCAATGCGTGATATACAATACATTGTTTTTCCGATGTTTTTACTAAACTGCATTCTGTTATTTGGCCACTAAATGGCAGTATTTGATCGTGTGAGAATCCGGAATCCTGTTTCTCATTGATCAGCGTTTGTTTTGAAAAACCAGACTAGATTACGTCGCAAGCTCATACCTTTTATAAAAACTATACAGTACGAGTTAGAGGCATTATTGTTAATAAATCACGGGAAAGAACTGTACTGCGCTACCCGGGTCTAATAACACTTCTTTCCCATGATTTATCCTCAATGATGCCACGTCCTCTCGTACTTTATTGGTTTATTAGTTTTTGGGTGCCTGATATAAACCCCTCTCTTCACCTCTCCCAAACCCTGAACCAGGCGTTACAAATGAAATGTGTCTAAATACTTTTGACTTCTTGCAATGAAGCCCTTGGTTTTAAACGGATTTGTTCTTCTTCAGGGTCTGGCACACCTACACGCAAATAAGGTCATTCACCGAGATATAAAGGGTCAGAATGTGTTGCTGACATCAAAGGCTGAAGTTAAACTGGGTAAGAGCGCCGCCCTATAGTCCTGAAGAGATAACACCGTGTCTTTTTAATTTTTTATTGTATTTATTTATTTCCATTTGTGTGCAGCTGATTTCGGGGTGAGCGTGCAGACTGACAAGACGCTGTGTCAGCAGAAGACCATGATTGGGACGCCGTGTTGGATGGCGCCAGAGGTCATCGACTGTCAAAGCAACTCCAGCGGCACCTATGATTACAAGGTGAGACTCTCTTATTTTAAAACAGAGTAAAGTGCTCGTTGTGTTTTGTGCTGAGTGCTCACTGTGTATTTGATGTTTCAGAGCGATGTGTGGTCACTGGGCATCACCGCGATAGAGATGGCTGAGGGAGAACCACGTAAGTAAAACCCCCAGACTGCACAGCTGCTTAACACACGGCTGATGGACATTCATAAATAACCCTTTAAAGTTAATTCTAAAAAACATTTTAATATGAAAGACTGGCCACTTTATTAGATCCACCAGGCATTGAATTCTCTCTCTCTCTCCTCTTCGCTGCAGCTCTGGCTCGAGTGAACATCTTTCAGGCGTTACTCATGATCACGTCGAACCCTGCTCCAGAACTGAAATCTACTGAATGGTAAGTCCCTGTGATTTATGCTGAACCAAAATAAATCATGGAAAAGAGGTGCTGTTAGGAGTACAGTTACACTGCTTTCCTGTGATTTATTCATAATAATACACAACATTCAAGGGTTCAATTGCTTTATTAAAAAGCTTACAAACACACTATAATAAAAAAACAACAAGGTTTGATTCATAAATGTGTTTATTTAAAGAAAAATCTGCTCTACCGCGACGTAATCTAGTACGGTTTTAAAGTGAACGCTGATTGCTTAGTAACAGTATTCCTAGTGGCCAAATTACAGAACTCAGTTTTGAAAATTGGCTCGTTGTTTATCCGTCCATCCATCCATTATCTTCCGCTTATTCCTCTACTAGGGTCGTGGTGGAGTTCCCCATGCCCAGGGGAGAACATCACGGGCGCTGGGCAGACCCAGGACAGGGCGCCAATCCATCGCTGGGCACACACTCACTCACACATACACACATACACACACTATACCGGGCAATTTAGAGCATTCAATTTGCCTTCATGTTTTTTGGAATGTGGGAGGAATCCAGAGAACCCGGAGGAAACCCACACAGACACGGGGAGAACATGTAAACCGGGAATCCCAAGCACTGAGAGGCGACTAACCACTAAGCCACCGTGCCGCCCGGCAACAATTTAATCCTTCCTTATTTAAAATTGTCCTTAACACCGTCAAACTGTATTAAAATGTGAATATTTTCTTATTAAACTGATTATAGATACATGTTGATCCTGGATGCTGCAGGTGTTGGGATGTTGGGAGGAGTTGATTCCCAGCAAAATAAAAATCTCTGAATGCTTGGATGAAAATCCTAAAAGTTATCAGAGCATGTATTCTATTAAAACGCACAGTGCAGGCAATGTCAGCATCGCAGGGTGTATCGGTGTCATTTCATGATCGCATCACTGCGTCCATCCTCTTTTTATAGTAAGAAAGCTATTAAATAGAAATACATGAACTCACTCGTCGTGGCCTTTGCAGATAAGGAATATGAGTCGCCAGGCCTGTACAGCGGCCAACACTAGTGAGGCCACGGTGGTGAAAGTGATGAAGCTGCAGGAGGACTGCGGTCCCCACTCCTCCACCATGAAGCGCTGCTTCGACACAGTGATGTTCTCGTTCTGCCACATACCCCGCGTGAAAAGCAGGCATTTACCGCCAAAGTCATCCGCATTTTCAGACAGAGGGACCACCGCAATAAAACCAAAGACAAACGCCAAAAAGTACAGTACGCACTGCGTGAACAGAAAATTGTCTTTGGCCATTTTTTCGCCCGGCTTGCGCTCAAGCAGCCGCTGAGCTACGCTCGTGCGCATGCGCAGCTTCTCATTGCAGAAGCACATCAAGAAGGAACAGCAAGTACAGGATTACACATATAATGCACTGCTCAAACAATAAAGATAACACTAAAATACAACTAGATCTTAATGAATGAAATATAATAAAATAAACAAAATAAAATATAACGGATCAAAATGTAAATCAAAATTATTATCCCATGGAGGTCTGGATTTGGAATCCTATTCAAAATCAAATTACAGACTTATCCAACTTCAGTGGAAATTCCTCAAGACAAGTTCAAATGAGGCTCAGTTGTGTGTGTGGCCTCCACGCGCCTGTATGGCCTCCACAATTCACAATCAGTGTTGCTTCCTAACTGGGCAGATTGATTTCCCAGAAGTGTGGTTGACTTGGAGTTACATTGTGCTGTTAAAGTGTTCTCTTTATTTTTTGAGCAGTGTATAATTTATATTATTTATGTGTTTGCTGTAATTATTGTATATTATTATTATTATTCATTCATTCATTATCTTCCGCTAATTCCTTTATGAGGGTCGTGGTGGGGTTCCCCATGCCCATACAGGAGAGAACGTTTTGGGCGCTGAGCAGATACACCCAGGACAGTGCGCCAATCCATCGCTGGGTACACACTCACTCACAAACACACACGCATAAACACACAGAGTATATAAGGCAATTTAGAGCATTCAATTTACCTTGAATCCAAGTTTTTGGACTGTGGGAGGAAACTGAAGCACCTGGAGGAAACTCACACAGACACGGGGAGAACATAGAGGTGTGGTGGTAAATATAAATAATCAAATGCAGTTAAAGTAAAATAACCTTTAATAAGGTTTTCAAATCGAGAAACAAACTCAAGCAATGGTTGAGCCAGCTTCTAACTTCAAGCTGGGAAAACAGCCAATCAGAAAACTGTTTTGTCTGATGTAAAAAGAGAATAATAATGATGAGCACTAGGCAGAACAACTAAAAAGTGGAAGCAATACCATATATGAATTTGAGACCATTAGTAATCCATATTTGCACTTTTGCAATTCCCTCAGCGATCAATAAAGTATTTTGATTATGATGATCTCATCTGGTAAGCAAGGGCCGCTTGCTTACCAGATAAGATCAAACTTTCTCACACACCATTTCTGCACTTGCTTTACAGGATAACAAACAAAAAATTACAACCGTAACCAGGGTTTATTGATATCATCGAGTGGAGAGATCCACCTATGGAGCGGGGGAGAGATATCCGGTACCAACCTCATGGAATCATCCAATTTTACCAAGTCTGGCTTGACAGACAGAGCATGCACCCATAGCTGGAAGGCTGTCCCACCTCCCCAGCATGTATATAAAAACCCCAGGGGCAGCTTTACTTCAATTCTCATCCACAACCCGTAGGAAACCCCATCGACACAAGGAGAACATGGAAACTACACCTTGATTCAAACCAAAAATCCCCAGTGCTGAGAGGCCTACATGCTAACCACTAAGCCACCGTTAATTAGGGTCCTAAACATGACTGCAAACTAATAATTGTCCTATAATTCCTTATAAAGTTCTTATAAACTCAACCTTTAGATTTTAAATTGTTTTTAAACTGAGTGGAAACCAAAACCATGAAATATCAAGTTCTATATCCAAATCTAACCAGTAAAATTCATTTAAAAATAAGCTTCACCTTTTAACCTAAAGAGAAACACATAGCTTTGATGAGTTTTTTTAAAATTTACACTGTAAACAGTAAATTAGTCTGATACATCGCCACATCTGAAAAGACAAAGCAGCTGCTCTGGCTTCTACTGCAGCATGGGGAGCTCATTCACTTTTAATGATATAGATTAGCAACATCTCTACTAAACAAACAACGCCATTTATAACACTAGGCTAAAAGACACTTCTGGGTGCAATAAGCAGCCTTCAGAGCTAAAATAGTGCACAGTGCATTACCAGTTCTTGTATAATTTTTTATTCACTCAAATAACAGTAAACCTAAATGAAACGAAACCCATATTTTATTGGCACGGGGTGGTTGGACCATTGTGCTAATTGTACACATATAAATAATTACTTGGGTTGTATTACTGATTTAGATAGTTTGTAAAAGAAGGCTGCCTGCATTTGTTGAAGCTGCAGATTTTTTCAATTAAATTAATAAAATCTGGAGGAGATTAAAAATAAAAATATTAAAATAATAAAACTCTGTGTTTAAATAATACAATTTGCAGGACTAAGCAGGATTAGGTTTATGATTTGTCATAATATATACTGCTCAAAAAAATAAAGGGAACACTAAAAGAACACATTCTAGATCTGAATGAATAAAATATTTATTTAAAAGATATATTTAGTTGAAAATCTTTATTTAGTAGACAGTGGAATGCATTGAGAATAAAATAACATAAAAATTATCAAAATGTAAATTAAAATTATTATCCCATGGTGGTCTAGAAGTTACATTGTGTTGTTTAAGCGTTCCCTTTATTTTTTTGAGCAGTGTATATATATTATTGCTTAACAATAAACAGATGGCCACTTTTTATTAACATACTTATATACCTTTTACAAATTACTACATATAATCTTGTAAAAATTAAACATTAAAAAACATTGTACATTATTTTAATGTTTTGTGAAGGTTACACAATATTTTCACAATAAGATTACACACATCAAGCAGTGTCAGTTTCAGAACTGATCTTAAACTCGTTCTTCTCTTTCATGCTTGTTTAACTTGCTTGCCTCGTTTGCTTTTGTTTCTTCTGCTACTTGATCTCTGTTTTACAGCCTAAAACGTACAATTCAATCAAGTTATTTTACGTAAACAAGTAACTTGCATATGTGATGTAAACAAGATTTCAGGCTTTAAGCTTACAATACAAAATATTTTTTAAATATTCATAATAAAGTGCAAGCTAATTGACAAAAAGGTCACAGTAAGCTTTATTATATTTTCTTCTGTATGTGTGTATAGAGCAAAAGCAGAAATATCCGGATCCCATTAATCTAAGCCTGAGGTTATGGGGCGATCAAACTGCAAATGGAGTCCATGATGAAAGGCTCTAATAGAATCTATCCCTTACAAAAGCATTTTGACATTTTACAAAGGCAGGCAGCCCTTTAAACAGCAGGAACATAGAGGCTATGATGAATGGCTGGCTATTGCACACTCCTTATCAAATGAAATCCTTGTGATAACAGCTTGAATCATGCATCACACAAAATTATTCTCAGTATAGTTGAGCTTTAAATGACTTCTCATCATATGAACATAAAACAAAAGAATTGAAACACATTTTTTATAGCCTTGTGGTTTTCAAGGGCATTTACAAAGAAGTTTTTCAAAAATGCCACAGAGTATTTAAGAACTCTCTTCAAAAAAAGGTCATGCTTTGATTAAACAATGCAATTTAAATGAACAATGCCACTGAGGTGTTTATCAACTCCAGAAGCACTAACGTATCTGATTTTGTCATTTTAGCAAAATAACCCACCACCATATTTACGCCATGGCTTTGTTGTTCATTCTTCATCCAAATAGTATTGGTCCTGTGCTGGCCCTGTGGGGATCACTAACCTATAATGAACCTCTTAATGAGTTAAGGAGACCAACATATTATGCAGAGTTAGAGATGGACTAGAGTCTTTAATTGTAAAACTACAAAGTGCATCTACATGGTAAAAAATAAGAAATAAAAAAAAGTACAGTGAGTGTAGTGTTTAAACGATACAGTATGTTAATGAATATAATACATATTTATAAATCATGATTAATTTAATAAATAATTAACTTTTTTGTTATTTACTTGTGTATTATGATAATACATATTTGCCATATTTATTCATTTCTGTGTTTTTCCTGAAACATCTTTAGAAAACGACCACATTTGTGTTAAACAGAACTGTTTGTGTTTATGTAAATGTATTCATACTGTAAATTGTTATCTGCAGTATCATTAGTTAGTTCTGTTATTCCAACGAGGCAAATATGAAACAATAGAATGTAGTACAAGTATGTTTATCCAACAGTGCCACAGTGTGGATAAAAATATAAATAGGCTTTAGATTTCACTATGGACCATAATTATTGAAGACAGGTGTGAACATTATAACCATTATCAGATACAGAAGTTTAAAAAGAATTTTTTTAACTATATTGAATTACCTGTTTAACTTCATTTATGCTTCCTTGGAGAACATCTTGATAGAAACACCGGTTCGGACATCCTGAAACTAGAGTAGCTGCTTTATCTACAAAGTGGAGGAAAGGGTTAAAAAGCAATGATTGTTTCTTTTCACAATATTTAAAATATATTGTGTTTTCAATCTTTAGACTGACTGATTGACTGACTACCTGACTGACTTACTTTCATTCTTATTTTATTGACCCAAAAAGGGAAATGCAGGATGTAACTAATCATTTGGGCTGGTAATTAAATAATGAGGTAAAATCATTAAAAATGTAATTTTACCCAAAAATATTTAACAGTACTTGTATAAATAACTTTATATGTTTGGTTATTGTAAACATTAGGCTTGGTACACATCTGGAAAACACCACAGAGCTACTGACCTTTTCTGACAGCAGGAACCTGTTCAATTGCAGGCAGCAATCCTGTGGAAGCCCTTCTGGTCTCCAGACCCTGTTTCCACCAGCTGCCTAATTTACAATCGCCCACTTTATCTGATGTGGTTCGGAAAGACACTACCTCTTTAGTTTCTGTATTTCTACTGTCACTGATTAATTTTTCTCTCGACTTCTCAGAAGAATTGAATGTTGACAGTGAGGTTCCCAAAGAAACCTGAAGTTGATGGGGATGAGATGCACGCCGTGCAAGGTTAAAATCAATCTCCATTAAGGAAGTCCTGAGAGAGGCCAAGGATGTTGATCTTTGGCTGAGTTCCTCATCCTTTAGGAAGCATTCATGTTCATGGATCTGCTCTTTGGGTTCAAGCAGCGTTTCTGGAAAAGCACAGGAGGTGAGAATCTCTGGCTGGTCCATGGTATCTTGGGATTCATGATGGAAAATTGTAAAGGTTTCCTCAATTGGGGGAAGAGAGAATGCTTTCTAAGACAAAAAAAAGATTAAGGATCAAATTTTAAGTAATTACAATTACTTAAATTTGAAAGGACATAATGCTTTTAAATGCTATTTCATGATAAATAAAAAAAATCAACGTTTACCAAAGTTGTTAGAAAATATATACCTTTAATGGTTTAATTTCCAAATAGTTTTGAGATCTAAACACTTCATTAAAAAATGTGTCCTGGCAATAATCAGTTTTCTGTTCAGAGGGTAAATTTAATTCAGTCACAATCATATCTTCTGCATTGACACTGTCCTCAGATGAATATTCAACAAATTTTAATTCAACTGTTAAAAAAAAGAAGTGAGATGGTAAAAAAAAAAAAAACTACATAAAAATAACGGAACACCTAGGTTACAGTTGTAATTGTATGATGTTTATAAGGTATTTTACTGACTAAGGCTTACCATAAAAATAGATTAACAGATTATTACAATATACAAGGATGTCGGGTTAAATTGTATTGTTTTGTTGTAGCAAAGTTGTAGTAAATGTTTTTATTTTGACTGCAAATTAATAAAACGTAAGTATAGGCTACAAGAAATCTGAACTGAAATATAGCTATTACAATATAAAATATTAGATTAGGGTGGCATGGTGGCTTAGTGGTTATATGTTTGTCTCTCAGCACTTGGAATCCAGGTAGGAATCCTTAACTGGGTGTGGTTTCCATGTTCTCTTCGTGTCCTCTGGGTTCCTACCACAGATTCAAGGTAAATAGTCTGCTCCAAATTAGCCCTTAATTGTGTGTGCCCTATCCTGGGTTTCCCGGAGTTATGATCCAATAAATAGAAACAAATTCGACACAGTAGTAGTTTATAACAAAGTTGGATTTTACTGTATACTTTTTCTATAATTCAAAAATGAAATCTCTGGAAAATATAGAATGTGGACCATGAACGTAAAAATATTTTCTTTTAATTGTGCATGTTCCACATTTGGATATTTCTCATTGATCTCTAAAAGCTTTTCTGCTATCACACCGGAAAAGGCATTAATAAAGCAAATATTAATAGAAATGAATACAAAACAGTGTTATTATATTCATCCATTCATTACCTTCTGCTTAATCCTCTACTACATGGGTTCCCCATGCCCATCCAAAGGAGCGCTGGGCAAACACATGTAGGACAGGGCACCAATCTATCACAGACTATATGGGACAATTTTGAGCAGTCAATTTACCTTGAATCTATATTTTTAGATTGTGGGAGGAACCTGGAGAACCCGGAGGAAACCTACACAGACATGTAAAGAACACTCAGATTTGGATTCAAATCGGAAATCCCCAGTGATGAGAGGCAAATGTGCTAACCACTTAGCCACCAAGACGCTCAATAAAAGCTATTTAAATAGGAATAATTGAACATACTGTCAGAGTTGACCGGCGTTCCTGATTTTTCTCCATTTATGAAATTAAAGGGCATTGAATTTGTGCCACTTTCTACCTTAAAAGTAAAAGAAGTTTGACATGCAGTGATCTCAGGGGTCACATTTTTATCCAATGGCTGGCAACACTCATTTCTAGATATAGTAAAAGAGTTTTGCAGTGACAGACAAGTTTCATCACTGAATAGATCTGGTTTTGTTTCAGCAGGTAAAAAACTTGAAGCGCATGCATCTATTATGTTATCTGAGAAAACAAGGTCCTGCATCTCCTAAAATGAAATAAAAAAGAGGAGAGTAGATTAATGTGTATTAAAAATAATATAAAAAATGTTAGAAAATAATACATTTACATTACATTATTCCGTTTACAATTGTACTTAATAATAATGCAAAACAATACATTTTTGTATTTTATCAAAAAAATTGAAGAAACACTTGAACAACACAATGTAACCGCAAGTAAACCACACTTCTGTAAAATCAACCTGTCCAGTTAGGAAGCAATTCTGATTGTGAATCAATTCCGCTTGCTGTTGTGCAAATGGAACAGACAACAGGTAGAAATGAGAGGCACTTAGCAAGACCCCCCTTTAAAGGAGTGTTTCTGCAGGTGGTGACCACACCTTTTCTCTGTTCTCATCCTTTCTGGTTGATGTTTTGGTCACTTTTGCATTTGGTC